>JAXGGA010001147.1:0-167271 GCA_038373865.1 Uloborus plumipes
TAAACCATAAAAATCAAATGTTCTTTCTTCTATTTAGCTTTTGTTATGTCACAGAGATCCGATGTTTACTTCTAACTGTGTTTCTACTATTTGAGACATCACACGTTAGTCTTTATGCTGAACTAGGGAGCAGTTAAAAATCTAACGTGAGATTTAGTAATAATAGTAGCTAAATAGCTGTTTTCTCCGCATTGACACTGCGCTAGTAGAGAAAAATGTTTTACAGAATTGATTAATGTTTAATTCGAGTTGACAAATGGACTCGAAGGAGCCTGCCTGCTTGCTGAGTCAGAATTAGAGTCGATTATTCAGAGTCGACTTCAGTCGAAGTCAGAGTCGAAGGCTCTAAAATTCTAATAGTAAGAGTCGGTCATTTTTTCCAAGCCTGGATCAAACCATAGTCCATCTGGAGATTATGAAATTTAGTTCAGTGCGCCGTGACGGTCGAGCGTACTCTTAACCCATTAATGCCTGACATTTTTTTTCCAAAGATATTTTGTATGCTGGTTACACGGCCACAGAATACACTTTACAATGGTTATGTGCTGCAATCTGTTAGTAATGAACAGGCCCATTATTTAGGGGGGGAGGGCAGGGGGGGGGTCAATTGCCCCCCCCCCCTGACTTTGAGAAATCAATGTATTTTCATATAAGTGGGCGTGGTTTTTGTTGTTTTCTGGTGAAATTGTATTGTGTTTTTACTCTTTGCTCCCCCCCCCCTGGAAAAACTTGAAATGACGTCCCTGGTAATGAATTGAAATAATACTAAAGGAATAATTGAACACTATTATTTGGTTGAAATGTTCATTTTTGGTCAGTTCAGACACTTTTTGGACCGTCCCTAAAAAGGGACGCTAGGCATTAATGGGTGAAGTGTGTCTGAGGTAAAGTAAAAAAAAGTTTGAGAAGCACTGCTCTAAGGTTTACTTGCGGACCATTTTTTTTTTTTTTTGTTTAAATCCGTTTATCATATAGCAGTTACAAAGAACGAGACAACGAGAAACACGCAGTCACAAATAACGAGAAAAAAATTACGTTTAATGTTTTTGTTCTGGAATATTACAGTTATATCCTGTTACAACGAACTTGAAGGACCCGCTTCTTTGTTCGTTGTAATGGAATCCGAGCAATGTGGTAGCAATTATAACGGGACTTAACTGTCATTTATTTGAAACGAATGTATGTGTCATCGCCTTGGTATTCTCTGTTACAAGTTTTTACTGTATATCCTTTTATTTTTCATTCTATGTCCATTCATTAGCTTTCTCATAAGGGACGAAAAATGCACTGAAACCACTTAATAGCATTTCCACAAAAACACTTTAAAATCCACAAAAAAAGGGACATAATCAGACCCTTCTGTTGGTTTCAGTGGCGTAGTGAAAGGCGGGGGACAGGGAGTTTTAATGCCACGGGATTGTTTGAACTCCATTTAAATGAATTTCCGCTTACAACGAAGAAAATCTGTCTGTTTATGGCTAGCTAGCTATATATCTATTTCTATCTATCTATCAAATCTCTCTCTATATATAAATCTATGTATGTTTTTTCCTTATACAGATCCATTTTTCGTCGGATTTACATCAAACTTGGCACAGAGGTTCTTTGTTGCACTAAAATTCACATAGGCAGGGTTTTGAAAAAAAAAAAAAACAATATGCTTAAAATTGAAATTTGTTGTCTCAAAATGGCCATTTTCTTTCAATTTTGAATAGCTAGAGTAATAGAGATAAGCCTTTAAGCATACAAACTGATAAAATTTAACACATTTAAATATGAGTGTTTTCCAACAAAGATTACGATTAACAATAAACTATCAATTTAGGGCCCACCTATTTCATTTTAGCATGAAATAAGTTAAAAACAATTATAATTAGCTATGTTCTAGAAATAAGCACCCGGGCAACGCCGGGTAATAAGCTAGTCTTCTATATCTGTCTGGCCGACTGATTTGTTTTTTCAAAATAAAGGAAAACCTCCTCTTCGAAAAACTTTTTGCTGCACCACTGGTTGATTATAACTGCTTTTGCTGTAAAAGAGCCCCTCCCCCCTCCCGATTGAGACCTCCGAGATTCTGAAAAAATAAAAAGCCGAAGATGCACTCCTTGCCAATTAGTATCCAGTATCACAAGAGCGGGACCGTCTCTCCTTTCGCAGAAAAGTTATTGATTACATCTCTTCTCTACTGCTAATTTTACAGTAATAAACTGTAAAATTAGTAATTTAACAGTTTTTTACCGTGCATTTTACAGTTTTAAACTGAAACCTCTGCTTCCAGTATTATACTGTTGTTTTTCCAGTATAATGCAGCTAAATTTTACTGCAATAAACTAAAATTTCTAACTTTACAGTAAGAAACTAAAATTGCTAGTTTTATACCGTTTATTACTGTGCATTTTACAGTTTTAAATTGGAACTTCTGCTGCCAGCATTATATTGTAAAAACAACAGTTCATTTTTTGCAGTGTATCTATGTATCTATTTCTATCTATCAAATTATCTTCTATATCTGTTTTTGACGGAGTGGATGTCAAAATAAATGGAAACCACCTCTTCGAAAAACTTCTGTCTGCACTACTGGTCGGTTATTACTGCTTTTGCTCCAAAAGTCCCCCCCCCCCCCTCCGTTCTGAAAAAATAAAATCCGAAAATGCACTCCTTGCCAATTAGTATCCAGTATCATAAGAGTGGGCCCGTCTCTCCTTTCGTAGAAAGTTATTGATTACATCTCTTCTCCCAGGGCCTAATATCTGCCTTAATGACTGGTCATCTGCGACGTCCGGCGAGAGGCCATCTATTAAGATGTCACTCAGGCCCTCTTCAAATGAACGGGCCTTTGATGGCTATCGATCCCGAAACCAGAAGAGCGAAATTGGGATTTTTTTTTTCAGAGACACTCTTTTTTATTATGGGGGTGGGGGAGGTTTATAAGGCTCTCTCTCGCTCTCTCTTTACCTGTGATGGGGGAGAAAAATTGAAGAAGCGCTTTTCTGATTTAGCCATTACGGCGTGTAATTTTGAAATTGGAAAGGAGAAAAGGCTGTATTTTTTGAGCGAGTTCTTCCTTTTATTGTGTTCTTTTTTCTCACTTTTTTCGCTACCTTTAATAATAATTGAGCGGCTTGCTGCAGAAAGAAGGTAGCTCCAACTTCAATGTTTTCAAAAGGTTTTCATTTGAGCTTAAAATACCTACCCACGTTTATCTTTTTAACTTTTAAATGACTCCTCTTGTATGCTCCACAGTACAGTTGTACATATATATCAGTTGTAAATATATCAGAGGCTCTCCTTCCATTTTTACTAGTTACCGGGACGGATACAAGGTATGGACGATAGGGGACATCGCCCCTCTCTTGAAAGACATACCACTTTTAAATTTTCAACATTTAAGTTTAAAAAAGGCATTTTTAGACTATCTTTGATGTTTGCCTGAAGGAAGTTTTGGGGCTCTTTTCAGGATACTTTTCGCAATTGAAGTTCAAAACATATCGAGGTCAACAGTTGTAAGCCAAGATGCGTAGTAAAGGATACGCAATTAAACCAACCGCCCCCTCCTTGAAACATTTATAGATCCACATTTGACTAGTTGTCTCCAAGTTTTTAATTTTGGCACTTACATCCTTCGCTTCTTGCAGCCTCAGTTGTAAAGCAATCAACCCCCCCCCCCCCCCAACAAAGTACCTTCGAAACATTTATGTCAATGTAATCTGTTTACTTAATTTTTGAATAAACACGGTCGTTATGTTTTTTATGTACTGCTCAATTTTCTGAATCCCTCCTGATTGTATGGCAGCAGAAAATATAATGTTTTGCCAGAAATAATAAGTAAAGCAGTTTGTTTGATGAAGAAAAATCAATAATCTGAAAGACAAAAAAGAAAAAAAAACATTTGCAAATAAAGATTTCTTTGCACAAGAAATAACTTTTCAAATTCAGGTTTTCTGATAAGTGCGTGAGAAAAAAAGCTGGAACAGATGGAAAAAAAACATCATTTAATTACCGACTATGGATTGAGATGAAAAGAAAATAATTATGAACTGCAAAGTTATTGACGGCGTTCGTTAGAGAGGGGAAAAAACGAGTTTCCTCTCTTCGTGCTCTTTGTTTTGTTCTTAATAATGAGCGAAGACAGTTCCAAGAAGTAGCGTCGACTTTTTTCTAGTTCCCCCAATTCAAAAATGCCATTTTTTTTAAGTGTCAGGTTTGAAAAGAGAAAATGCAAATTTGAATGAAGGTTTGTCAAATGCAAAAAATACATTAGCGAACACTAATGTTCAAAAAGAAGAGAAAAAATAAAATCGGTAAAATTTTAAAAACTGCCGCTAAAATTTTTAACTTCGTAAGTATAGTTGGATTTTTTGGTAACGAAAAAAAAGTGTCTCTAACTTGTGCTTTGAATTTTGTAATTGCATTTAGATAGTTCGCAATCAATGGGGGTTCTTACTTCGGTACGTTTTGTAATATTGACACTAACGTCTGTACTTGGACGTTGTTTTGCGTTTAACAATTGCATTTTTAAACACATTGTTTCTAATATTTAAGAGTTTCCCTCTCCACAGTAAAATGTTATGTTTTTAATATCTGTCGCCAGGGCATTACAGCGTTTTGTTTGAGGGGGCGAGTTTGTTATATATGAATTTAATCAGCATGGAATGAAATACATTTGGTAAAAATGTATTTAATCTTAAGAAAAAAAAAAGGTTCATTTAAACAATATACAGTAGTTTGATCAATTCAAAAATTCATATGAGGAACTCAGGATTCAAGATTTCTCATTTATGTACATTTTACGTGATCACTGATGGTTCAAATGATGCAAAGCTTCATTACAAAAACTGTTCGTGTTAAAATTTCTTCAGTTTCGTCTACTATTATCGAGAATTAATGAGCTTTTTTGTTTCCTTTTACATATGATCATTGATTTGTGATTCATACAAATTGAGTTTAGACGTTTCTTATTATTCTGCGCAAAACATCTGGGGGCGCGACCGCCCCCTCTTGCCCCCTTATTTGTCGCCCTGTTATGATTTTAATACCCTCCCACCTCTCCTTGTTTACTGTCGGCAAATAATTTTTTTGGCTCGAAATAGAAAACTGCGAATTTGAATGAATGTTTGTCGAATGCAAAAAATACTTTAACGAAGACTGCGATTCAAAATAAAAAATAATTAAATGAATGCGTTATTTGAACCAATAACGTCGGCAAAATATTTTTTAAATGTCGCTATAACTTCAATCTTTTTTAAGTATATACTTTAACTGTTAAGTGATGGAAAAAGCGTGCCCGACTTGCACTTTGTATTTTGTAATTCCATTTAGATCTTTCTTTATAGATGAAATAAAAAAGCATCCTTATTTTCGTACTAGCGTTCATACTAGTTGGACCAAGGGCGTATGTAAGGGGTGGGGCCAGTGGCCCTGTCTCCTCCCAAACTCAAGAGTTTAAAAAAAATAAAACGAAATTTGGTTGGCATTTGTTCACAAATAATTTTTTAACTTTTAGCTGCAAAAAAAAAAAAAAAAAAAAAACCGAGAGGAGAGAACAGCCGGGTCCGAGATAGAGGGGGCTCACACCTTTTAATGCCTCCCCCAGTTGAAAAATGAAAAAAAAAAAAAAATCCTTTCCAGTGACGGAGTTTTGACAGAAATTTGAGGCCAGTGTCCCGAGTTTAAAGTTCAGAGGGCAACAAATTCAAGTTTGGTTCCAAGCGTGGAAGCAAAAGGTGATCATGACCCCCCAAGACAAGACCAAAGATATTCTAAAATTCCACTTTTAGACCTTCAGTTATGGAAAATTCCCAAGTGGAGCATCTGATTACCACTCTATTTGCGAATGCCATCAAAGATGGTTAAAAACTGCATTTTTACAACTTCAATTTCGGAAAATCTCAGAAGGCGAGTTTTTTACCCCCATCTTCTCGAATAATTTTTTTTAGAAATTAGTATCGAAAATCTCACGGAGGCTAATAGACAATTCAACTGTACTCTAACATTTCCCGCATTTTACGTTTTAGCTCAGTATATGTACTTCAGCGTTCTGAGAAGTTGCTCAATCGAAAAGTTACCAATTCTTGCCTCGACCCGGTCAAGGCCCATCGTTTGAGTGCACCTACCGACCGCCGTAGAATGACTGCCAGGGTCTTTTCGTAAGCCGGTATTCGGAGTCGGTGTCCAAATTTATTATTAAGACATCACTCTTAATTTGACTGGTGCAATGTACTAAATCTATTATGGCTTTAAAATCCCCCACGTGTATGAAGGCTCTTGCTGCTGCTCGCTTTCACAGCCACCGCCCTAGGTTGTTTAAGCCCAAATTGTGGATGGCAATAAAAATAAGTCCAACCTCAGGAGAGAAAATCCTCCCCTTAATTTCATAGTGGTTACACAGTCAACAACATTTGACAATGAACTAGCTGCGTGGCCCGGAGTTGCAGGGGCTACCTCTGAACAAAAAATTAAAAAAACTTGAATATTTTATATGACTGGGCGTCTATATACTCACTTTTTAACATAAGTAGATGGCTTATCAACTAATTTCTTTTCAAAAAATTACAAGTTGCTCGTGATGAGTTTCATGTTTGATTCAGTTAAGCCTTTATTCAAAATTCTCACTGTCATTATTATTAGTTTGATATCGACCACATTTTATAACAACGGATTTCATATTTAATCATTTAGGACAAATCGCTTTAAAAGAGCAAAAATTTGAAGATTTTTCTCAATTTCTTCAGAATCCCTTTATCAAACCTTATGTCAATTAAAACTAATGAAGCCTGAAAAATGACGAATCAATCAGTACCTGGTTCGACTTTCAGTTCATTGGCGTTCAGGGGAAAGAAGTAGGATATAGATAGATATATTAAAAACTGAGTTTCTTTCTAAGTAGATAGACAGTAGCTCTAATGATCTTCGAACTTCCTTAAGAACTAGAATAATGACACAGACAACAAGGACAGTTTGAATTGACAAAAAAATTTATTAAAGTTCAGTCTCCAAGATATATAGACCAGCTCCTCTGGTGGGTAGTTCTGTACAGGTGTGATATGACTCTTAACGACCCACCAGAGCAAACCGGATAAATACCAACAGCTATGAACAGCATGAATGCAACACTGAGAGCGACCTCTTCTGGTAAAAACTACGTGACACATTTACACTCAGCAAAAGAATGACTCAACTCTGCTCAACATCCAGAAAGAATTCTTTTTCTTAGTTCGATGCTGACTTCACACCAGATGCGACTGCAGCGAAATCGTTGCAGCCTTTCTGCCCTCAATCTTTGGTTCCAACATATCCTTAATTTCTTTTTGTCCTTAGCTGTAATTAATTCTATCGTTAAAGCAGAAGGCAATCTTTGTGGATTGCGCCATCGCTTAAAATTTAATGGAAAAGCTGTTGGAGTGAAATCATAACCAACGGTTTGCTGCATAGGGGAGACAGCATTTTTCGTGACTTTTACATCTAGCGTGAAGTCATCATTACTAATTAAAACTGATAATAAAATTTCATATGTATTCATATACAAAGGAGATATTCTTCTCCTAATATCTAAAAGAAATATACTGTTATACATCGACCTAAACTGCATGCATTTTTATGTTTAACTGAGAGGCACAACCAGTAGCTATTAAATAATCATTGAATACATTTTATTATTAAGCCATGCTTGCAATCGAAAAAAAAAAAATGAAAAAAAAAAAATGCAATTTAGTTGATCATATTTGAATTACTCATTCTCTCACTTATAATAAGTTTTTTTTATGAGGCACCATTCACAGTTTAGGAAAATTGTCAAACCAAAAAAATGGAAGAAATAAATGAAAATAAAAGCCATTAACTTTACTAAAAGCGTAAATAATATAATGATTGAAGATAAACTATAAATACAATCAAAATTAATAAAAATAATTGCACTTATATATAAGTATACGAACAATTGGTAAAGTTACCCTCAATAGTAACTAAATAATTTAGTCTTAGAATAAAAACTGACGTGTCCAACCCTAATCAGGATCCGACTCGTCAAAATTGTTTGATTAGTTTTTGGAACAGCAACCATGTTCAGCTTGTTTTAGTGCTCTAATTTTCGAACGTGATTAATGAACAGTTAAATAACGAAATGCTGGTTACAAACTATTTGTGAACAAATAAAAGAGAAAATGTAGATTATTGAACAAAAAAAAAAAAATAAAAAATAATCGAATACTGAAATTTTGCCTCTGCTAACAGAGCAGCGAAATACTTTTTGGGTAGTTTTGTAAATCTAGATATTTAAAAGAAATGCAGAAGCGTAACCGACATGGATAATGAATAAAAAAGGTTACTTGTGAAAACAGGTAATTCATAAATAAGGTTACTTGAATGATATAGGTAATGCACTATTTCAAGTATATTTGTAAGGAAGCGTTTTTTTAACTATTTAATTCTTCGCTATCCACGTTGGATTAGCTTTCGTATTTGATAATTTAAAAGAAGATGATTGAATATTTGATCATTAAATTATAAAGATTATCTCACACCATATGACTTGTATTCTTTTTTCTTCATTTTTAATCAAAATCAAGAGGGGGGAGAGGGAAAGAAATTTTGATTTTGATAACTCCTTTGAAAATTTCTAATATTGCAGCGCAATTTCTATACGAAACTTTGTATGATAAGAAAAACAAATGACAGCTAATATTTAAAGAAAGAAATTAAAAAATAATATATATTGTGAATTTCAAGCACGCGTTGATATTTTTTTAAACGTGGGATTTCCTCCGAAAAAATAATTTTGTTTCGCGAAAGGAAAACTATAAACAAATATTTTTGCAATATTTTGCTTCAAATTTTGCTAAATAAAATTTTTAGAATATAATTTTTAAAAAACTTCAAGACTGATTGATGACATGAATATTCACAAAATAAACAATTTTTTATAAAAGCATAATTGATAAGCTTCCAATGTTTGGAATAATAAAATAATTTGAACATAAACCAATGAAAAAAAAAATAATACAACAGTATTTGTGCTCTCTTACCCACTATATTGATTAAAATCTCTGTAAAGCTTCTGTTTGCAAACAATTCCTTTGTATCAAAAGGAAAATTAATAAGATTATAATCAACATCTTAAAATTAGATTTTCTCAATAAATTCTTGAAAAATAAAAATAAAATTTAGGCATCAATTTCATAATGTGGTGATGTATAAAGATTCAAACATTAAGTTCCATTTCATAACATTGAGATTCAATTAATTGTTTGAACAAATAAACGAAGAATCATTTTTTCAGTAAGACATTAAAAATCAATAAACTGAGACATAAATTTTCCTTTCACTCTCTTTTCTCGTTCATTCTTTCAATAAATAAACTAAGGCTTTCACAAACCATTTTTTCACAATTTTAAATATAAAGAGTTCTTTATATTATTGCTACATAATTTCCTTACATATCGTATAAAGGGATTAAGGGGCTGGCTCCACATCGGCAGAAAACCGATTGAAACCGAAGGCAGAAACCGAAAATCCGGGTACTATGAATTTAAAGAAAATGGAAAGTACCTGGATTTTCGGTCAGTTTTCTGTTGATGTGAAGCCAGGCCCTAAGTTAGCTTATATTTTTTTTAATTGAAATAAACTCAAAATAACACATTTCATTTCATACAATTGTTTTGTTCATTATTGAAACCAATAAACTTAAAAACCTTTCTGAAGAAAATATACCTTTTTTAATTTAATAACAATAATAATTTGGAAAAGAAATAATATGATGATAAAATTACCTCTTTTGTCATAAAGTGAATTAGTAAACTGATGATAGCGTTTCCATGCTTGTGTAATACATTTCTTAAATAAATAAATTTCCATTAATTAATCAATAAAGTCATACTAAATTTCATTCGCTACTATTATTCTAGTCATTATTTAACAGAAACAAATTGCAACATAACAAATTTTAAAAAGAAAATAATAGTTTTTATAATTTAATAACAAAAATTTATTTTATCATCATCAATTCATGATTATTTTCTGTCAAAAAGTGAACCAATTTACTTATCATATTTTTTACAGTTGTGTAATTCATTCATCCTTTAAGTAAAATAAATTCGCATTTATTAATCAGGAAACTCAAGCATTCATAGTCATTTTCTTTTGGTCTTCATTTTTTAAAAATGAAATGAGAAAATTTTTTATACAATTTGATACAACATTAATGAGGAACAGAAAGCGGATGTCAACAGTTTTGACTTAAATGTTAACCCGCATTGACATAAATAAAACTAGCTACACGAGTTTACGAAACACCGAACTGCAATGACGAGAAAATGTATCACAGAATAACTGAAAGCAAAAAAGAAAAAGTTCTTGTAAAGAATTGCCCACGAATGTATTTTTTTTTTTTTTTTTGGACACCTCACCAATAAATCTGAAACTATTCCGAACACACGAAAAGTATGCTATTTTAGCATACGAAGGAACTCCGGCAGTCTGTGTTTTCTCACCTAATGCGAAGCTAAACATTCAGGTGAATACGAAACTTAAAGATTTCTAAGTGAAAGTTTCCGATTATTATGAGAATAATCGGCTGTTGTAGACTAGGTGGTTCAGTTCATATTCAGTTTTGATCTCATGGATTTGTACACAAATACAAGTTTATATAACACTTATATTACACTGAGTTTCAACGACACACAAACACTTGCTCTTCCATGTCATGAAGGATCACAGTACAATTTTTGGAACATCCTTTCCAAGAGAGTTCGCATCCATTGTCAGTCGTGGCGACTAGCGTGTTTAGGAACTTAATACACCGATGAACCTCAAAGAGTGATTAAGCGACAGAATCTGCCCTGGTAGCGGCGATGGGCGTTTCCGGAGTCTCTTTCTTGCAGTGATTGTTTCTGATGTGCATCTCCAGCTCCGTGGAGGACGTGCAGATTTTGCTGCATATATTGCACGAGATCTTCCAGGGCCACGAGACGTTCATCTCCGGGGCCGTCGGGCGAGAGTCTTTTCCCTGAGACAAGATTTGGTTTTGATTTAGGCTGCTGCCGTCTTCTCTCTGCTTGAGCAGGGCCAGTGGCTGCTGGGGCATAGTGGATGAGGGCGAGGAAGAGGGCGGGTTGTTGCTGATGCCGGCCGTCTGGATGACCGAGATCTCGTTCATCTTGGGCGGGTGCTGGGGCGGCGGGGGAGGGATCCCGTTCATGAAGGGCGAGAGGTAGGGGAAGTAGGGCGCCTGCGGGAACTCGCCGGGCTTGGCACCGGGCGGGATCTGGAGAGGACCCAAGTCGAGCGACATGCGACGTCCCCGACGAGAAGTGCTGTTGTTCCACATGTGTGTACCCATGTGCACCTTCAGGTTGCCCTTCGTGGTGAATGCCCGCTGACAGATGTGGCACTGGAAAGGCTTGTCGCCGGTATGGGTGCGCATGTGGATCTGGAGAGCACTACCGCTGGAGAAGGGCTTGTGACACACCTCGCACATGTGTTTCGGCTGGCCCGGTGCTCGTTTGGGTTGCGGAACTGGTACAGGACTTTCTGCAGGGGGTCTTTTGATAGGGGCTGACTCTTCAGGTGACTTCTTGGGAGACCTCTCCCCGTTCGCCTCCACCTTCTGGGAGCTACACACGCTCGAGGACGAGCTGTTGGTGTTGCTGGTGGAGAATACCTGCGAGGGGAGATCTCGGATTTTGTGAGTCAACATATGTTGCCTCATATTACCCTTTGTAGAAAAACCCCTGTCACATACTTCGCACCGAAACGGCCGCTCTTTGGTGTGGCTGCGGTAGTGGATTTCTAGTGCACTCTGGCAAGCAAACGTCTTGAAACATATCCTGCAAGTGGTACCGATCCGAGAATGCGGCGAAGCGAAGGGGAGACCGGCCAGTGGGAGATATATCTTCGTGTCCGTCGGCGAGGGGCGCTGGAAAGCTGGGGAATTCCTCGGCGTCAAATCGAGAGCTCCACCTACGATACTACTACTCTCAGATTTCGGCGTGCTGTGATTAGGGAGCGACGGCAGTCGCGGGGATTCTCCTTTACCTACACCTCCAGGCGTAGATCTGTCGTCTGCTGAAACATCCGATCCGTTCTTGCTGGCTGTTGGTGAAATGTTCGAAGGTTTAGGTGGGTAGCCAAAGTCTCGATAATAGCCAGACACGTTCAAACCAAGACCGAAGTGAGGTGGGAAAGGTAATGGTTGGGTGACGTTGCTGGTTATGCCCTTAACGTGATTTTCTAGCGCAGCAAGCGAAGCGGTGTAATCTGATGTGCACGTAGCTACACTCATCGCTGGATAAGTGCGATCGCTTCCATGAATAGTAAACGGTAAGGGACAGTCATTTGGAAGAGTCATTGGTAAAGGTCTGTCACTAGCAAGGCTTATCACAATTGAATTGTTCGGTTGACTAGAGAATTTCGGTGGGGATTTAGCTGAAGAAGGACTTTGATCTTCAGCTTCTTGGCCATTCAATGGTGAATGATCAGAAATATTACTTGGCGATTGATTATGACTCAAAACAGATTTGATATTCGTTTCATACTCCGGTTTCATGTCCACTGGAGTACTGTTATTAGAATTTCTATTTTTCTCCAGCTCATTCTCTATTTCTTTAGAGTTTTCTGTAGCCGGAACGTCTTCTGTATCCTTGGCAGATTGCTCCTCGGGCGTTCGTGCCAAGTCTAAAACTGGTGGTTTCGGATCTTTGGGACTTTCTGCAATGTTAGATGACGGAGAGCAGCTGCTTGCGGTGCTGAGGGTTGGAGACGCACAGGAAACTTGAGAACCATTGTTATTGTCCACACCGGTGGCCTTAATGACAGATTCATTTGTAGAATTGTTTCTCGATTGTTCGTTCGTTTTGGAACTAGTGAGGGCAAGTGGCTCAGCGTTGATTAACTGCGGAGGCAGAAGAAACTGTCTAGGGTAAGACGGTGGCAATAGTGTGGGTGGTCTGTCTTCATTCGGATTGTACAGTGGTGGTAATTGAACCGAAGGATTTTCCGTGTGGTTTCTGACATGCTGCTGTAGCAAAAGCGAGTTGGGAAACGGCTTGTGACAGACAGGGCACTGGTGCATAAGCCGCGTCGCTGGTTTCGTGCGATGCACTCCCATGTGTGTTTTCAAGTTGCCTTTAGTCGTAAAAGCTCTACTGCAAAGCTTGCATTTGAAAGGCCTCTCGCCAGTATGTGTCCTGTAATGCATCTGTAGTGCACTCTTGCAACTAAGAACCCTGTGGCAAATGATGCACTGATTAGGTTCAATCAGCTTGTGCTCAATATTGTCCACCAGCTGCTGAAGCTTCGAGGTCTCTGAAGTTTTAGTCACTTCTATGAGACTTTCCCATGAATTATCGTTGGAGCCGATTCTCGGCAACAGATCTTGGTAGAAAGACGGGTCTTGGAGTATGGCCTCGGACCCTCCATTGTTGACTGTCCCATTTGTCGAGTTCTTGTTCTCAGAAGAGGAAGGGACGAAGTTTTCACACGAAGATGGAAGGAAGTACGGAGCGAAATTCGGAGATGGCCCAAAAGACGGTTGGGAAGTCGCCATTTCTGACTCGTCGTCGTCCATGCCATCTGAATCGGCCCCCTGATCATCGTCGTCAAATCTTTCGACATCGATTTTCAGCTCGCGAAAGTTTTCGGCCGTCATGTTCTCGTCCGAGGATTCGTCAGAATTGTCGCTAAAGTTGGACATGTCGTTTGGAGAAATGCTGCGGCTGTTGGAGTCCAACACTGGAGATCTTCGTCCGTTGACTGCTGATGAGAAATCCAATGCTTGTTCGGATTTCGTCTCGCCTAAAATCAAAACGAAAACTTTAAAATCTTGATACAAAAGAAGTGTTTCCTATTTTGGAAGTTCCATCTCGTAAGAAAATTTATTAATACTAAAACTAGACAAAAAAAAAAAAAAGATTTATCCTAACACACAAAAACACATTTTAACTCATTTTTTAATTCCTTCAATGGAATTAAAGACAAAATACAAAAGCTTTCTGTAAATGTTTTCAGTTGTGTCTTAAAAATTTCTGCAACAAACTGTTAGAAAATACAATGAACTAAGAACTAAAGAAACGAAAAACACTAAAACAACGAGTATATCATTACGATATAAATGTTTTTTTAATTCAATTTTAGATAAATAAGTCTCCTACTACATACGCACACCTAAAATCGCTTATTAAGGCAATTTAGGTGAGAGAGTGTATTGCAGCAATGGTTATTTTTAAAGCTTCTTGTGATCTGTCACTGATTTGTTTTCGCATTTTAAAGATTTGAATGATAAGAAAGGTGGAAAAGGTATTTTTAGTGCCTTCTGGCAAATATCCACCTTAAATGTGTGAGCTCACACAAAATTCATTCCCACAATAGGTAACATTAGACATTAAATTTGGAAGCTTCACAACTTCTAGAATGTCATAAATTTAATGTTAAGTTTTAAGGTTTTTTTCCCTTCATTTTACAGCAAACACACATAGGCGCACTTTAATTTTTTAGTGTTTCGTGTTCCTAAGAACAATGAGAATGTTTAAAAGTACTTGAGTTCCACAGAAAACCGCCGAAAATCTGTTTCATGTCTGCAGATGACATTGGTTAATCACAAAGATTTTTTTCTCCAATGGGGAATTTAAAGGGCTATTCACATTATGACCGTTCCATCTGAACGAAGTGGTTTCTCGGACGTAACGAACGGAGGTGAAAACTTTTGAACATTCGCACTAGATCCGTACTAAAGTCATGTGACGGAATTAATCCACGAATTACAAAGAGCGCGCATCTGGCGAGAGCCAATGAAGCAGCTGCCAAAAATCGGAAGGCTATCGGCGCCGACGACATCCAGCATTCTAGAACGGTGACGGAAGCCGATGATTCGTCGTGCTGTCATGGCAACGGGTTCTGAAAACCGCAGTTTCGCAGCGAAAAATTCTTTTCGGACAGCCGGAACGGTCGCATTGAGATAGAGCTAAGGTGAAGGTCCGATTTATCTTAATACACATGTCATAAGGACCCGTTTATAGGATTTCAACCATTCACAACACGCACACATTCACACGGAGAAAGGACGAGGATAGAAGAGAGAGAGCGTACGTCCATGCCCGAGCTGGGATTCGAACCCGTGACCTCCCCATCCCGGTCAGCAAGGGCGCACCTACGGGGGGAGGTAAGGAACTTAAGCCTCCCTTCCAGAAGCATCAAGATGAACTCAATTGATTGAACTAAACTCCTTAAAAAGCGTTTTTTGGACATGTTTTTCGAAATTTGCCAAGACATAGCCCTCAACCCCCTTCAAAATTTCACCAAAAACGAGTGCAGTTTTTTCTTTAGGACTTCAAATTCGAAAACTTTCCGAAAGAGGGCCACTTAAACTCCTTTCAGGAAACAATTATGGGTGCGCCACTGCCGGTCAGACTTCTCTGATCACCAGAAAAGGTTGCCGCCGGCTCGCCTTACTGTAAATTTAGCATGCCTGCAGAAAAGTCTCTCACCTCTCGTCGCAGACTCTTGCGCGAAGAGCAGAGGGGGGTTTTCCGTCCTGCTGTCGCTCAGCTCCAGTTGCCTCTGCTCGTCGCCCCCGAGCTCCCTGTGTCTCTGGCAGTGGACTTTGAGGTTCCCTTTGGTGGAGAAACTACTTCCGCAGACGTTGCAGCGGAAAGGTTTCTCGCCCGTGTGTGATCGCAGATGGATCTGGAGAGCACTTTCGCTTCCGAGAGTTTTTCCACAAAAGTGGCACCTGTTCCTCTGGGCCGGGTCCGACGAGTCAGACTTGGATTTCTTCGCCCTGGAACAAAATGAAACTGAAAGTTAGAGTCAATGGTATACTTCATTTAAATTCTGTACGAATTTGTGTGATTGCTGCCACCTATCTGACTACCTAAGTGACTACCTCTCGGTTGAAAGAAACCAAGATTGGTCCAGAAAAGCATTTACCGCTTTTTATTGCTGCTAGATGCTAAATCCGGATAGTGTTTTTATCGTCTTCATTGCATATGGACGACTAATTAAGCCGTAAATCACTATATTTACTGTTAAAAATAATCGAATTTGATTCTAGTTCTAGAGTGGCACCAAACTCTCGAATGAAGGTAATGCACTCGGAGTCATTGTCAGTTCTTTTGAATATGAACAACATCGAGAACACGTATTTTTAAGTAAGTACTCATCCCAAGAGAAATTTAATTCCCAAAACTACCCTCGCATTCCGCTACAGAACAAAATTAAAACTCACCTAGAGTCTTCGTCAATTCCGTTGAGCATGAATGACCTCCTGGACATGGAATCTTGCAAATATCGCTCAGCCTGCTTCTCGAGGAGGGCCAGGTTGTTCGTCTCCGGCGGCGGTGGCGGGATGGGGCTGAGGCTGCCTGTCCTGCCGCCTTGAGGGTAGGCCGCCATGACGGAGGCGGAGGCCACCGCCGGCCCGCCGTCCGCACTCTGCGGGGGCGTCAGGGCCGCCGTTCCGATCAGGGGAGGTGGGGCCACTGTCGGTGTGGTCATTCCATCGGTTTTCAGGACGATGTCCTCGATGGTCTTGATTAGCTGCAGTGATTCCACGTGCCTCTGGTGGAACCTGGGAAAGAAAAGAAGTACGGTTCTAACATTAATTTTTTGAATATTTTTTTTCTGAGTATAATTCAGTTTCGTTTTTTGGAAGACTAGACCAAGTTTTCAGGAGTATTCGAGATCATAGAAAAATGTTTGGGGATTCAGATACTGGTTGCAACAAATAATTCTATCACTGACTATCAAACGAGTGTAAAGCTTGACCACGGAGAGATGGAGCGAGACCTTGAGGTGAAAACATACCTCTTCATATTAAAATAAGTAGGATCAGCAAGAAATTTTTTTTGCGAAGTTCATCAAAGTCTTTACTGTCTGCATGATCTCTCTGATGCTACCTGTTATGAAGTGAAGCGACCTGTTTCCTCTTCAAGGTCACGCACCATCTCTCCATGATCAAACTTTACTTCTATAAAAGAAGACCTCTTTAACTATGTATATAGTGCCACTCTACATTGCTTTAAATTACAGTGGGAGGGATTTTCTCAATCAATCAGTAAATAAAAACTTCTTAAGCATCTTAACAGGCATTGGGCATAGTATTAGCTATTTTCTTAAATATCAAGTGAACTTCTTAAGTGGATAAGCTACTGTAGTGGTAATAAAACGTCATGGCTTTGTTTGTAATAGCATCAAGCAAAAGCTTCGATTTCAAAACGTAATAGCAAAACGCTCAGTCTAAATTATTTGAGCGTTAATATTTTTTTTTTTTTCAACATACGTCAGCATTACGCGTACCGTTTTACTTTGAGCATAGCTGTTTTTGAATCTGGATCCCAATGGTTTAAGGAAATTACAGTAATTGCCATACAATGTATTTTAACGACGAGGATAAGGACAGAGTTTCCAAAATTAATCTATTTTCAATTCATTACGATGGTAAGTTCCAAATTACGAGTACGTTTGAAGCACAACTTTCGACAAATATTCTCACAATTAGCATTGCGAAACTTTACTTTATTTTCAGTCACCTTTTCACACGCTCGGACATAGATATGATTGACAATTTCCACCTGGAGTTGTTCAGCAACATTGCTGACCAATTTTAGTCGTTAAAATGGCAGAGGCCAGTGTTAGTAACCCACACAAAACGTGTTTCGTGAAATGTAGCTTTCCTAAATTGAAACATTTACCCATTTGCAATGATGTAATGAAAGCTGCCATTTTAATTGCATAGTATTGTTTCAAATTTTAATTGCATCATCAAGAGTTCCTGTTTTTTCTTTTACTTAAACGGCAAGAGGTTTTAACCCTTTATGGCCCAACGGGACTTAGAAGTACCGCTTATATTAATTTAGTATTATGAATTTTAAATGGCTGGAATCATGCTGGTACTTGAAATTGAAAGTACCACTCCTTGCACTTTGCTGAGAGGTCGACAGATGGTACTTGCGATCGGGAACAGTTTTCTTATGGGCCCTAAGGCGTAGGGAGCCTTGGACCCTCTGATTCTCAATTTTTTTTTATTCGCTATGTTTGTTGTTTGATGTATTTTCAACTAAAAAAACATGAAAATGTGTAAAAATTTGTTGCTAAATTATTTTGGGGCATAAAAGGTAAAAAGAATAAAACAGTCTTGAGAAATTACCTGGAGAAAAATTCCCTCAAGGCCAGATGATTCGACAAGAGCTGTCCATGCTGGGCCACGGCCACCGTCGTGTTCTTTAGCTCCTCCAGCGTGACGTTGGTGTCGGGCCTGCGCTGGGCCAGGAGCAGCAGCGGGTGGATGTCGGTCAGGTTCTTGCCCCAGATCCACTCCCGGGGCTTGCGGACCTTCTCCAGCAGGGGCGGGGTCAGCCTGCCGTCCGACTCGTCCATGTCGTCGAGCTCGTCGTCGCTGTTGTCGTCCAGCTCGTCCAGCGGCACCAGCAGGACGGGCCGCTTGCTGACGCAGCGCTTCTTGTGCGCAAGGAACTCGGCCAGGGAGGGGAACTCCGCCCTGCACTTGCCGCACACGTGTTCGTCATCTTCGGTGTCGCTGCCGGATCCGATCCCTGGAGAAAAGATGGAAATATTTAGTTTTTGAAAGTTTTGGGCAAAAAAAGGAAAAAAAAAAAAAACATAACGTAAAAGGAAAGTGATTATAATAACAATAAACATTAGCAGTTAGCGATTCGTGAGATGCTGCTCTGGAACTATTTATTTGAAGCGTGCTGATGCTGACTACTTAAATCACTTATGTGTAGGTAGTTTAACTATATTGCCGTGTTAAGTGCAAAAGTGATATCTGCAGTCGAACTCAAACTGAGAACTCTTTAAAGATTTGCATCACCATGTATTTGATTCAGATGACACTTTTTCAGAATAGTTTTAAAAATATATCCCGTGCTCAAATGACCATGTACTATTGTATTCAGGTAAAATACATCCCATACGAGACACCTGGTGGCTATAACTCAATTTTGTTAAAAAGTGTAAATGCCACTTTTGTGTTTAGAACGGCAGAAAACCAGTTGCGTGCCCAAGCACGAGTAGACATATCAACTCAATTTAAGGTGGAATAAGTACGACTCTCGTTTTTACTAGAGCACCATTTAAGGTGGGAGTCCGATTTAGATTAACACACACGTCATTCGACCGGCTTATAGGGCAGGCAGCTGTGTTCACAATACACAGCACACACTCATTCAGAGAAAGGACAAAGAAAGAGAGAGAGAGAGTACATCCATACACGAGCCGGGATTCGAAACCGGGGCCTCCTCATCCCGGTCAGACTTCTCTGACCACTAGACAAGGGGGCTGGCACCTGTGTGTATGTAAATTAAGTTAGTTGTATCACTTTATTAAATTGATTCTCTCCCATCATCATAATGCATTAGTATATTTATTATTCACCGAAGAATCCACCATTCACGTCACTGTTACAATAAGGTGCGATCTTGTTTCAGCGACGTTGGACTTTGAAACTTGGAAAAAAAGACAGTAGTAGCAACTAGTGACACCGGAATCAAGAACTTTTTGCAAGAAAAGAAATCATTAGCAGTTAGTTCAATTAAAAATGAATGAATTTTTTAAAATATTTCTAGAATTTCTTGGTTGCCTGCCTAAACTATAATTATGTATAACTGCTGCTGTTATGTTATCATTATTGCTGTGAATTGTCGTTATTAGTTGACAATCAGGTAATGAGTGCTGGCTGGCACTGAAAATAAATACATTAACTTATTAGATCTATAAATGATAACCTTCTCACTTTTTCCTTTAGTAATTCATTAATTTCTTTACTTATGACAATTCTTTCCTCGTTGTCTTAAAAATCCAAGCTCATATCTGATGAAATTTTCTTCAATGTGTCGAAGTTGTTTAATAGAGCATAGTATGCGATGAAAATCCCATAAGATCTGGGCATGCTTTTATGGGTGTGTAAACAGAAAGTGTACTAACGTCAAAAACTCTAAAAATAGAAGTTATAAAAAAAATCGGCAGACTATAGAACAGAATTTTATTAGACGCTCTAAAGTAGCAACAACTTATTAAATTCTGCAGACGGATAAATTTTGAAAAAAAAAAAGAAAAGAAAGAAAGGGGGGAAAACAGAAAGAAAAATTAGTTTCAAAATGCTTATCATGAGTTCATTACAATAAAAGTAGAACATAAATTTAGGCAATTATTGTAATTTTAATAACATAAATAAATGCTTGAGAGACGTTGAAGAAAATTAAACTTTGAATGTTTCCTAATTTGCGCTGTTAATTTTCTTTTCTTTTATTATTGCTATTTTAGAATTAGTTTCATAATTGTTAAATATTTTGGACTAAGTACTTTGTTGCGCTTCAATCACATTGTTGCCCTCGTTTTCGTTTTGTTAGAATGTAATTTAGTTCTGCCATTCCTTCTTTTTCTAACTTAATTAAGGCAGGTACATAAATGTTCTATTCATTAAAGAATGAATAAGGTAAAATTTATATAATATGCATGGTATTCAGTTCTCCTAAAAGTCGGAACATTACTGACAACACAAAAAAACGTCGCTCATTTTGCAACAGGTGGTTTACCAAGTGTTCTAATGTGTGTGGGTGGGTGGGCTCGACTCGCTCAGATTATCACAGAATAAAACGCACTTAAACAAATAAATTAAGTACCTAGAATCTCAAATAAGCGAGAGGAACAAAAAAAAAAAAAAAAAAAATCAGGAAAAAAAGTTCATTTTCGTCAGTAGGTTTTAAGCATAGCGTCCTTTGTGTTTGCTGAAGCGAGAGTCATATGAACGAACAACGCCTGATATCAGGCAGATTTTAAAAAATAAGAGTCCGGATGCACCAAAACACAGGAAATGAGAGAGTGGGGACAATTCCCATTCGAATAAAATGAAAGGAAAACTGCGATTTGTTGCACACGCGTTAAACAAAGTGGAGCTTTTTTTTTTTCCAAACAGCAAAAAAGGAGGAAGAAAAAAAAGAGGATCATGATGGTGGTTTTTGTAAATAGCCTTCCCGCTACAGATGACTGATTATGTGGTTAGCACTGATGAGTGTCGAAAATGATATAGGTAAAATGTGGATTTTTATAATGGTTTTGATGATGTGTGTTGTGAAGTATACATATCTTTTTGGTTTTGCCACCCCCCTCCTACAATCCCCCCTCCTACCTATTTTTGCCTTTTTTTTTCCCGCAATTCTTTAAAACTGAACGCGATTCCATTCTTTTACTTTTTTTTTCTCATCCTGTTTTAAACTACATGGGTGAGTGTTTTTGCGTATCCTGGAAAACGATGAAAACTTTTAAAAGGAAAAGTTCAAACATATATTCTTCAAAGTTGTCTATAATGTATTTGAAATTTCAAAGGCACGTACTTATCACTTTATGTCTCGAGCTTTTAAGTGGAATTTTAAAACTGATTCAATCGATTCGAGCTAGAATCAACTTCGGGTAAACCACAATATTCTGCCAATGCAAAGTTGAACAACTTAATTATATATACCTTGAAATGCATTTCTCTACTGCATTTTTTTTTGCATAATGTTAGGGAGGGAAATACATATATTTAAGATTTTTTTGCCCTGAAGGGTGCAGGGTGGGGGTTAGCTTATTTATTTATTCTTTTATTTATTTCGGTTTTGTTTTTTTATGGCTGGACGAGAGTTTAATTTATACACTGCAACGGAAGTTAATAATTAAAATAGCATTCGACGGAAACAATTTGTTAAAATTATAATTTGACTGTAACTATATACATAATGAAAATGTATGAAGAACCAAAACAGAGTAAACCCAGCGATCATTAATAATTTAGTTCAGGATTATGGATGTAACTAATGAAGACAAACATGAAGTAATCCAGCAAATAAAAGGTAAGATAAATAATGAAACATAGACAAAAGAGCCGGGTGAACTTGCGGAGAAAAATTAGAACCTGTAGAGAGCTTAAAATGGCTTTGATCAACAACAATGTTGTATTTTCTTTAGTTTGTTTTAACCAACAGCAGTTAAGCATCATAACCTTGCATTTAAATAGCTTTCATTTATACATTGTTTGCCATACTTTCACCGTCGTTATCAAACTACACTGTAAAAAATAAATGTTGTTTTTACAGTAATAAATTAAAATTGCTAATTTTACAGTAGTAAACTAAAATTGTTAGTTTACAGTAATAAACTGTAAAATTGCTAGTTTTGCAGTTTATTACTGTGCATTTTACAGTTTTAAACTGGAACCTCTGCTGACAGTATTACTCTGTTGTTTTTACAGAAAATAGAGCTGATTTTATGGTAATAAATTGTAAAATGGATGATTTTACAGTGATAAACTGTAAAATAGTTATTTTACAGTATAATACTGAAATTAGAGGTTTCAGTTTAAAACTAAAAACGCAGTAATAAACTGTAAAATAGCTAGTTTTACAGTTATAAACTGTAAAATAGCTAGTTTTACAGTTATAAACTGTAAAATAGCTAGCTTTACAGCTTATTACTGCGTTTTTAGTTTTAAACTGAAATCTCTAATTTCAGTATTATACTGTAAAATAACTATTCAGTATATCAGTTTTACTACCTCAGAGTGTTCATATCGATTCACAATTAAAGCGATCGGAATCAAAATGGCGACTGCGGGTTTGATGGCTACCTTGGATTTACCTCCCCAGACAATGGACTTGGATTAGACACCCCCTCTTTCCCAATCTTGTTACTTTTCTTCGCCCATCGCGCCATCTCCGCTTGTCTTTCTCTTTCCATCGTTTATTCCTCCGACATCAGGCTCAATTTACAGCTGACCATCCAACTATGCCCCCCCCCCTCTATCCTCTCCAAAGATGTCCTGGCCAGTGTCCTTTCCGTAGATGTCCTGCCGTCTTTTATGGCTACGCAGGATTAATAGTGCTTCTTTCTATTATGGTAGGTAAGAAGCGGCGTTGGTGAGGGGGGGGGGGGAGCGTGGGAGGAAAGATTTTAGTGTCTGAAGCCGAAAATGACTACAATGGGAGGAAGGAAAGGTGGCGGCGAAAATCGCAGTTTTTGATGAAGGCCCTTCTAAAGGTTTTGGCTCATGAAACTGCAGTTCAATAATCAATCCCGGAAGTTGCTCTCGAAATTGAAAATAAATCAATTTTATAGGGCGTACTTGAAGTGACCCGAAGAAACCTCGACAATCAGTGGAAGATGTTAGAATTATAGTTGGAGACTCGTGTACCGTAGCTACGCGTTTCAGTTAGGACTCAACAAGAATTATTTCCCAAGTTCCTGAGGGGAATGTTATTTCATATACAGTCAAACCTGTCTATCTCGAATTTCACGGGACGGAAGAAAAATTCGATACGGAGGTTTCGAGATACAGAGGTTGTGATAAAATTTACAAAAATAAGCAATTGGAACAAAGTAAATACTTAATACATTGTTTTGCATTGATATTGTTGAATATTTTACTGTACGACATGTTGTGAGTCCACGTTTTACTAATTGTGATGACTATATCGGTAGCAAGTTAATGCATACCTTTAAGTACGAACAGTCTTTGAATGATTGTGCAGAAGATGATTTTTGTCTCCAAGTTATACCATTGATAAAGGTGGCTGGAGATGAAATTCAAAATGAGAGACGTCAAAATTCGAGATATAGAGGTTTTCGGGAAAAATCATTCGAGATAAACATGAGAAAAACATTAAATGTATGCTGTAAAAGCAGGGAAATTGAAAAATTTCGACATAGAGAGGTTTTCAAGATAAGCAGGTTCGAGATAACAGGTTCGACTGTACAATCTTATTTGTATTATGTGTACTCAATACTGTCCGTCCGTGAGAACCGCGCGTAGCACTCGCTAATCATTCCACTTAAAAAAGAGGTGATGGATTGTGATTGGGAACTTTCTGAAGTTTTCAATTTAAAACTTACATTTGCTATATCCTTTTGACATATTCAACTAAACTATGTATTTGAAATGAGCATCGTTCTACTTTGATACTGCTCAAAATGCTTTTTACTATTCTTCCCCTTAATGTTATCTTACCTCACACCCCTAATTTTATTAAGATCAGAGAAGACCTGACGCATGCGTAAATGCGCGGAAGGTTTTACCTAAGATCAGACAGTATACATGCATTATATATATATTTATATGCAATGTGCATTGAATATAGTCAAACGGATGTTATTGATCGTTATCGATCTATTTCGATCATAATTTTGGTAATATAATCTCCACTTTCAGCTTCAGCTACCGTAGTTCTAAGTCTATTTTACAGTATTACATTACACTTAGCCTCCCTTACTGAATTAACCCATTTATGCCCAGTAGCCTAAAAACGGGACGCTTGTTAGTTACTGCAGACAAAGACCTGTAATACGTATACCCTTTTACTAAAGCTGTTTTTCACAAGGAGAATATTCCTTCTTCTCGAGAAAACCATATGAAGCCGCTAGCTGGACATTAGAATTCATTTATTGATTGTTATTTTTAGGTAAATGAGTCAAACAACGGTACAGCATGGGTAGTCGCAGAAAGATGGTGTTTTTTGCGAACTTGTTTTTCATAAAATTAAATTATTTTAAAATGATTTGCTTATAAAATGAATCACAGAAGTCTTCCGTAATGTTAGTTTGGCAAAAATGATTAAATCATTTTTGTAAAATCATGCTCATTTGCTCCATATCTGCACAATATCCCATAAACAGGACATTAAATAACTTAATAAATATGGCAACGGCGAACTATTTTAAGCCTAAAACGTATGTAAACCATTCCAAGTAAGAGTTTTAAGCAGATAAAAATTGAAAAAAAATGTTGAAAAAACTTGGGCATAAATGGGTTAAAAAAGTATGAGCATTGCCCGAGAACAAAGGACATGTAGAGCGCAAAGGCGGATCCAGAATTTTTTTAAGGGAGAGGCGGTTGATATTTCTCACTTACTTTTTACTATGCACACTGGTTTACAAATATTGATAACAAAGGTTTCGCACTTCCAATTCCGAAACATTTCCGGGAGTGAGTTCCAAACCTTTCTCTTAAAATTGCAAATTTTTAATCCAACGTTTTTTAGCACTAATAAGCAGGGATACTGCAGACACGTGTTTCAGCGTTACAAGGAACGCCTTTTTCAATGCGAAAAATGGGAAGCTTATGGATGCGCAGACCTTTTGTCGGATGTCTGTGCATCCATAAGCTCCTAATTTTTCACAGGTGAAAAAGGCGTTCCTTGTAACGCTGAAACACGTGTCTGCGGTATCCCTGCTAATTAGTGCTAAAAACGTTGGATTAAAATTTGCAATTTATAATTTGCACTAAGGTAACCATTTTCTTCTTTTTCTTTAACTTCATTAAAACTCGCATAAAATTGCATTTTTAGAACTTCAATATCGAAAATTTCCGGTGAAGAGTCCCCCAAGGTAGAACGAGCGCCCTTATCTTCCACTCCCTTGTATCCGCCCTGGTGGAACGTCACCCATCCCTTCTTTCCTCCTTCCTTGTGTATGAACCCCTAAATTTAAGGTTAAAGTACTTTGCATTGTGCATTAAAAGGGGAAATACAATCCCAACATCTTAATTTTAGCGAACAGTTTTTAGAGATAAGTTCGAGGCAAAATGAAAATGTTTTTAAATAGATATATGTATTTTTAATATTTGTGTTTGAGGTACATTTTATCCACATATTTGGTTATACATCAGAGCTTATCTCTCTCACAAAAAACTGTATATGGAAAAACTTTTCCTCCGTATTAAGATTCTGTAACAATTAAATTAATTCCACACTGTAAAAAATTAATGTTGTTTTTACTGTATAATACAGCTAATTTTATAGTAATAAACTGTAAAATTAACCAATAGTTTATTACTATATAGTTTACAGTACCAAATTGTAACATTGCTAATTTTACGGCTTGTTACCGTGCATTTTAGTTTTTAACTGGATCTCTGCTGTCAGTATTATTCTGCTGTTTTTACAGTATAATACAGCGAAATTTTGTAGCAATAAACTGTAAAATTGCTAACTTTACAGTGAGAAATTGCTAGTTTTACCGTTTATTACACAGTGCATTTTACAGTTTTAAATTGGGACCTCCGACTGCCAGTATTATACTGTAAAAAAAAATAAATACAATTCATTTTTGCAGTGCAAAATGTAGGACTAATTAATTTTAAATTTATATTTTTTCTTCAGAAGAAAATATTTTTCTTTATTGCTGCAATATTCCTTATACGGTTGAACATTGATTTTTTTTCTTTTTTATTTGACAATGTAAAAAAAGTTCTGGCACGAAAACACAGAAAACCATTCCAAATGTCCTTTCCGGCCGAGGCATATCTAGGATTATCCGGCAGCTAAGTTATTAACGTAACCCGGCAAAGTCAATAAAAGCAACCCGCAAAATCGCATCCATAGCTCTCCCCATGGGAAAATAATTCCGGAATTTCCGCTCATATAAACCTTCTCTGGCATTCTGATCTATTTTTCCCAGTCCAGAGGGGGGGGGGGGGAGTCGCATCCGAACGAGAGGAAGAGAGCAAAAAATGTGATGCCCCCCCCCCTCCTTTCCCGCCATTTGCTGGAATCAGAAGAGTGACCGGAAGTGAAGGAGCAAATAACCGGAAACTTATCTGCCCGCTCAATAAACATAGCAATATGTCGCTACAGATGACCATTACGGGATTAAGGGGGGATTGCTCACCCAATATGGCGACAGGAATCTTGGGTTCGCTACCATTTTATGTCATCTTGAAGACGACTCAACACGCCCCCCCCCCCTCTCCCACCCTCCTCCAACAACCAGCATCGGGGCTGGCTAAGGAATTTCTCATTTATTCTTTCCTGTGCCTATCTATATAAGTCAAAGAAATATTTTTTTTTTTTTACTGAAATGAATGAAATTACCATAAATCGTTTCATTTATTTATGCATATAATCAGAATTTATAAGTAAAATAACTTCCCACACAAACAAAACTGCCCCCCCCCTCCCAGGTTATTTCTGGTAATGCCTTCATAAAATACGTGATTTTTGCTATTTAATATTTTTTTTACCATATCTTCAGATCATAGATTATACGTTAAATGTATACATTGTACAAACGATGTTAAATACAAGGAGTAAAAACAATTCTCAATTTTGAGAAAAAAATATTAATTTTTTTAAATCTCCTATAGACATATTTAACAGAATAGAAGCTTTTAAAAGATTTTCTATCTTTTTTTCAAACTGTCTGAGATTACCTTATTTCAGTTGAGCGCTTTTTAGATTCTCATTTTTGTGTAAGTTCCGAAAATCTTTCTTTTCCCTTTTCAACTAATGATTTTTTTTTCTTACAGTTTTACATGACTTACAGAGAAATTAGGATACATTTATTTCAAACTTGAAACTAATCCTGGCAGCTCAAAAATTTCATTAGAGTTCAAAAATGCACACTGAAACTCAGAAACGTCGCCTACAACTGAAAAGGTTCTCTGAAGTTCTTACCCTGACTTCCGAAACAAACAAATTGCAAAAAAAAAAAAAAAATGTTTGGGAATGTTAAGACTTTCCTGTTTTGACATCATCCACTAAGTAGTATTTAGACTAAATTTAACTTATACCGACTACTAAGATTCAGTTATTCATTGACTGCAATTACAGTTTATCTTTACTAACGATTGCTCTATGTATTTATTTTTTCATTTTTGTTTGTGTTTTTCCTTTCTATACTACAAGCAATCATGTTGGACATGCAGAAATTTCTGTTCTTTTTTAATTTTAATTTGGGTCTATTTAAATAAACAAGATAAAGTTGTGAAAAACAGCCGAAATATTCATATATTGGCACAATATCTGTACCTCAGAAAAGGTACATTTTCGCAATTTTTCAGGAGAGGGCAAAAACGTTTGTCGGATGCATGCAAAGGATGGGATTCATTCGCGCACTTTTAATGCTGCTAAATAATTGCGAATGAATTTCTTTTATAGATGAACGTTCGCATGAGTCGATGCGGAATAAGAGTCTACATATAATGTAGCAATAAAGTGAAAATCGCAATTTTTGGACGTGCGTCGTTCTGGGTTCTAGGTACAGATATATTCTTGGAAGAAAAACAACAAAACAACTCTTCCAAACACCAAGGAGCACCGATAGAACGTTATATTAGCGATAAAAAAAAATCCCACTAAGCAAATTTTGTCTGACGTCCAATTTTAGGAAAATTTTACTTTTCTTTAAACTATGCATAAAGCATCATGTTGATACATATTCATATCTTATCACTCGGAAAAATTCGCAGTTTCATTCGGTAAACTTAGAATTTTCCCTCCTAATTACTTAATTTGGGATGCCCCTGGCTCCCTCTGCACTGATCGCTGAAAAAGTCGAAACGTCAGGCATGGTTTTATGTAAGAGAAAGAAAAAAGAAAAGAAAAAAAATAGAAAACAACAAATGTCAGTCCTGTCTACCGAAAATACTCGCTAACAGCCTTCTGAAATTACCCCAGCATCGGAGCTGAAAATTTGCCCCAACGACATACTGCAACAATCCCCAAACACTGAGACGCAACAGTAATGTAGCAAGCAGCCCAGGGTACACGAATAACTTCATTTTCCCGCCCCGATGAGCACACACACCTCGGGGCAGGTACGGGCAGGGGGCGGGGGCCCTATATAAATATATCAATAACTGTGGAATTAATAGCCTTTCTCGGGGGTCATAACATCGGCATGACGTCGAGAGAATAACTATTTAATCGCTTTACGGCTGCAACAGTTTACGCAAAAATACCAGCAGCGAAATTATCGGCTCCATAAAAACGTTCTCTTTTATGGGCGCAGACGATATTTTCCCGCGCATATATGCAGCTGAACGCTCGAAATCGTTTTTGTTTATGGCTGTTAAGAGCATATTCTTTACTGGGGGATTACTCTTCCCCAAGGCACAGGTGATTAAGAAATAGGATTATGTTTCAGTATTTTGCCCTTTTTGTCTCCTCCTTGTTTTATGAGAAACTAATATGCTATCACGGTTGGATAAACTAAAAGTTTCTTTTTTTTTTATTACATCTGTTGCTGACTATAAAAATGCGACCTTTTCTTCTATAGGTAGGAGGTAGAGAAGGGGTTCCCCCAGGGCGTTTTCTAAGTTGACACGAGGCAGAGGGAATAAATAGTATAGATAGCAAAGTGAATTCAATAAAATTCTAAGATGGAATTGTAAATTCTAATGAATTCCGTTTTTTTTTTTTTTTTTTGAGTAATTTTGATTGTCACTTTTTCGAATTTAAGCTGCCCCACTTATATGGCAACAGTGTAATTGCATCTGTTGGTACAAAACACAAAAACTTTAACAGTTATCCAACATTGAGAAGTAATAATCATAAAAACTATTTGAATTAAAATATTAAACTGATTCAATGTTACGCTGTTGGTCGAGATCACTTTAAACCATGAGAGATATGCATGTAAAATAAATTTAAAAAACAGCAGCTTCAAACCAAAAACGTTAAATTTTCAAACGTTAAAAAGATTCCCCATTCTTATTTCATAGCACCAGAAATTTTTATTATTCATAGTATTGCATGGAATATTACAATTTAGAAAGAGAGAGATTTAGACAGCTCCGAATCAGCATTCCAGAATAGCTTCCAAACTTTTTTTTGAAAAATGATTGATATTGTAACCTTGCTAGCAGAGAGCAGAAATGGACCGTCTACACTTTCTTGTGGAATTAAGTGCACTTTTTTAAAGTACTGTAAAGAAAACGCAGCTGATTTAAAATTACCCTAAATTATTATAATGGAGAAATGAGTAACTTATGATTCGCAGTTGCAAGGAACCCCTTTTCAATGCAACAAGACGTGAAGAAATGGATGAAAAGATTTTCCAAAAAAGCTTAAAACTTTACTTGGGAGAACACGGAATCGCTGTATGAACAATGTTGCTATGTTATTAATAATGCCTTTAAATTCAACAAATTTCATTCTCAGAGTTGAGAAAAAAATTCATTTGTCAAAGAAAAAGAATAATGTGGCGTCCGACCGTCTTTGGAGAAAGAACAATAAAGAACAAGAAGGAAATTCTGGATTTTTTTTTTTTTTTTGGAAAGAGCGCTTTAAGGCGTTTAAAATTTAGGAAGAGAGAATAGTAAATAAAGCCAATATTCTTGGGAAGAAGCTATCTTAAAATAGAAACAAAACAAACAACTTTGATAGCTACGCCTTATCTTATAATCATCATTTAACAAAATACTGGAAAGAAGCTACATAAAAATAGAAATGCTGTAACGACAATAGTAATCCTTTTCTCTGTTAACTAGAAGTAAAATTGGGGGATAAACCCATTAGCCCATTAAAGATTCTTTTACTTCACCTTTAATAATTATCAATCTACTTCAGTATGTTATGTCTTTTTAATTTTGGTCCAAAGCTTAATTAGTAAATAACCAAAAACTGATATCAAACTCCAGTGAAGTTCTCTAGTTTGTAAGACATATAGAACATCGCCCTAAAAATTTCCCCGTCAGTCTGCACCCTCTTCCGCATGAACTAAATTTTCATGAATATGAGCAAAAGTCATCCCGTGGTCTTAGTTACAAACCCTCGGGACAAAAGCATATCACGGATCCTTTCCATTTTTGTCAATAGGTATACAAAAATAAGTTATAATCTCATCTTTTCCAAACCAGGCCGCTTCTCAGTCAGGAGCACCCCGATGGGAGGTCACTGTGACCTCCCAATAATTTCCGTATTCGGCACATTTTGCTGAGGATTCGGCAATTTGAAGACAATATTGCAACATTGAGATTATTTGTTCTTTCTAGTTTTTAGAATTGTTTTTTAAAAGATGCCTAATGGTTTTTCTCACGAAATGTTATGCATGTACGACGTGTGTGCATGCTTGTATTTTATCATTCGGTAAAATTTTAACTTCATTCGGCAAATTGATAACTTTCCCCCTCCCAAAAATTTTAGTTTGGGGCGCCCCTGTTCTCATTCAGGGGAATTACTGTTTCAATAAAACTTAGAACACTCTTTTTGGGGTTTTATATGTTATCCTCTAACCCTCTCTTAGCAAAGGTGAATTTGTATGATCGTAACTTATTAATTTTCTCCTTTTCTCTAGATATTCGTCTAAATAACCATAACAAACTCGACACACATGATTCTCGTTATTTCTGAAGAGGCAAAAATCATAGCCTTTCCATACGCATAGGATTATGGCGGGAGCTTAGGGCCTCCCTCGTCTGACGGGCAGCCCCGTAATTGCAGCCCGGGCTTATGGCCCTGGCTTACGAGTTATAATAATCTGTTGCCAAGTGGACTGTCAAAGGAGGAACACAACACGGAGATTACTTCGGTCCATCGGTCATTAGAAAAAATCCCGGGACGGATTATTTCTCTATTGGAATAATATTTCCAGCAAAGTGGACATCAGTCATTATTTCCGTGGCCGTGTCTGCAGCAATCAAAGCAGCTCGATCTTTGTTGGCAAAGAAAAATTCATGGTCGAAGAGATTTGTTGACGAAGTAACTAATTCATAAAGCGTTGTGAAATTATGATTGATGTAGTGAAATGGGATTTACGAAGAAAGCACTACTTCACTATCTTTGAAGGAATTTGTAAACTAGCTTCCTGTTGGAATTATAAATTAATCCCAAAGGATGAAATGATGCCTACTAAGAAAACACAACTTCACTATTTTATGATTTAGCTTAAAGAAAAGATTGCAGTCAAAATTATTTATTAACGCAGAATTGTAAACTGTGAATTGAGCTTGTCTAATGATACTTATGTATACTTAATGATGTTATTGAAAGGATTGTCAACAAAAATTTAATAAAGAATTGTGGAATTGTGATTTGAGTTTTTGAAATGAGGCCGACGGAGTTATATCATCAACTAAATTTCCCACGAAATTATGATTGATAAAACACAAACGAATTCATCATCAAATTAAACTGCCGACAGAAATTGTTAATGATTGGTGCACTATATGTGACGGAAATGAAATCTGAAAAAGCATATCCCGAAGACTATGTGTGTACAAAGTGATTTCGGAAGAAGCAAATGAAATCATGCAAAACACCACCAGCTCGTTAATTCCATCCATAGACTGCAGTTTCGTGTTTTTTGGCACTCGTCAGCATGGAATAGGAATTAAACGAGCTGGAGGCAAAAATCCTGTTATAGAGCAAAGAGAGCCAACAAAAACTGGTAGCTAATGTGAAAGTAGAACACCAGCGAGCGACCGCACTTTGTACGGTACAACTCGAAAATTTTGAGGCAAAGCGTTATTACTTTTCAGAGAACAAAAGCACTAGTAACATTTAGAGCCCTTTTACACCAGAAGAGAAAAAAAAATCATCAAAAACATTTTTCCCCCGAGCATCAAATGTTATTAGAGGTACACTTTAGAAAAACGCGTGCCAACTGGAATTCCGAACAACTTCTCTGCGGTAAAGTAAGAAAAATGGGGGGAGGTGGCTGAAACAGAAGCATTTAAAAAAACTGAGAGCGTGTGTCGATTTTTTCTCATCGGTGGGACCTTCATAAGCGATAAAAAATTCTGGTGCGCATTCCATTCCTTTGTTCTCGACAACAAGAGATTGGGCGAGGTACTCCGAACGGAGGGGGAAGGCGGAGGTGCTAATGGTCAAGCGGAGGGAGGCGAAATAGTTTCCCTTTTCTCGCTGGACAGCGATGGCTATTCGGTTTTTATTGGAGGCCTTCTGCTTCAATATACCTGTCAGTCAGGCACGGGGATCTTGGAGGAGCTCGGAACTTCCATAATACCAAACAATAACTTAGCTTCAATTCAAAGTAATGGGAAGATAGAGCGGAGGACACGTCTTGGCGCTCTTCTATCTCTCTCTCTCTCCATCCTCCCTCGCGTAATCACCGAGTGGGGGAGGAGGGTGTGGAGATGCTTCTTTTCTTTCAAAAAGTGTGAGTGGAACACTTGGAAAGAACAGGAGCGTCGATGTAATTTTCCTTTTGTTTGATGACATCCGATTTTGAATGGGATGGTATTATTCCGAAAATATGCCGCGTACGCTGTTCACATTCGAGAAATTGTTGTTTATCATCTCAAGATTTATTTCTTGACGTGCTTTCGTTTTACGTAATCGTATGGTCAGTTAAAAAAAAAAACTTCGGATGTTTTATTTGCAAAAGCAATTTTGCAAAATCCGTGTTTACTTTTGTAAAATGTCTTAAGTTCGTTTGTAAAATCTAAATATTTTTCCTAACCTCACGCCGGAGAGTCGTTTTTAAAACACGCAATATTCTTCATTTTAGAAAAGGGGGGGGGGATCATTTTTTGCAAACTGAACGTTTATTCTTCAAAATTATATATCCGTTACTGAAATACTCTACATTCGTTTAATTTTAAATTGCTCATTTATTTTTGAAATACACAACCTGTTTCCCACTTTTCTATAAATCTCCAATTATTTTTCTTTTAAAGTACACGGTGAAATTTTCCCCCAATATTAGTTTGTTCTCATTTTTAAAACATTCGTTATTCCCAACTCATTTTTCGAAAATTGAACATTTGATTTTTTAATGACAAGACATTGCAGTCTTAGAATACACGAGGAATTGTTTTCTACAACTACATGTTTACTTCTTAAAATAATATTGTGTTATTTAGCCAGTGTTTATTATTTTACATGCTCATGTTTCAAAGTTAGTTGGATTCACGAATTTAAAATTTATTTCTTAAGTCATTTATTTATTTAAAACAAAACTGGTCTATCCAAAAGTGAAGATATTTTACGAAAATTATTCATATGACCCAAGCTATTATCCATATAAAATGATTTTGAAAATACAGTCTTTTAAAACATACTAAAAATGTTTTTTTTTAATCAATTTCTTCATTATTGGGACAAATTTAAAAAGGATACATGCACAATGCTGCAGTTGATTTAGATTATCTGAATTCATACACTTAAAAGAAAAGAAACGCGGGCATGAACTATGATGAAAAAGTAGAGAGTAACCGCCCCTAAGCAAGGGCTAAGGCATGTTGGTGGTGTTTCGCATATGATGAAAAAGTTGAAAATCCAGCACACAAATTACTATTTAACCCTGGATTAAAAAAATGAACTTCCTATCTCCCAATATTTAAAGTTGAAACAATCATGCATAATAACTAAGTTTTTTATTCGATTCCTCAGAATAGTAACTGTTATTCATTATAGATTTTGTTGCGCTCATACTCAGAAACAAATTTTAAAAGAAAAAACCCAACCGAAAACTCAGATTTATTATTATTTGCTTAAAAAATAAATGTATCAAAAAATTCAATTTTGTACGGCAAGAACACTCTACTGCACATTAATATCTTCGAGCTGGTAAATACAGGTTTGCCCCTATCATCTACGCACTAATGGGAGTAAAATAAGATAAAGTAAAACTTTCCATTCACAAATTTTGTTCGCCCGTTCATTAGGCCACACACGGCTCAACAGAAGCAACTTTGTTTTTTAATTTCTCGTCTGTCTCTTGTGGCGTCGAAGAGGTGCGAAAAGGGTTCAAAGTCATCTTTCATTTCCACCGAATCTCTCCTGTCTGGTAGCGGACTGCGGTCATCGTCACATACGAACACGCCCTGTTATAATTCCGTGCTTCACTCCTACCGCGGGCGCGACCACACATCTTGAGAAAGTGGCAGACAGGCAGGCCCCCTTCTTTAATTGGGGTCGAAAGTGGAAAGTTTTGAGTTTTCGGCGTTCTATATTTCGGCAGAATTTGGGGCAATCAAGAGGCATGATCACTGTTTATACGTTTTTGGAGGGACGTTAAAAAAAATCCGCAGAAATGAAAAACTTATAAGTATACGTTATTACTTATTTGACTCCGCCGGGACCAATTCAAAGAACGTATAATTAATAAAAACGTATAAAAGAGAAACATATAAACGGTGCTCCACTGTATCTTTTTTCACCAGAAATTTACATTTTTTCGGCAGGTTAAACATATTACAATTAAGGATTATACAACATATTTTTTGTTCTCTCTATTTTTTCTCTCCAACATATAAAATGGTTTTACTTTCGGAAAATTGGAATCTGTACAGCATCTTCTGCAACAAAACATTTAAAGCAGAACGCTCTTTTTAGAAGAGAAATTTGGCAATTGCAGTTGCCACCGCTTATATGAATCACGCTTGTTCTACACATTTTTGATTCAGTAAAGCTAACCATGAAAACCCCCTCCCCCCACGCACGCACATATATAAACGGCACATGAAAAACGAAAGCAGCTCCACTCTTTTGAAAATAATGAGAGAAAAATAATTCAATATTTAAAAAAAAATAAATGTTAGTTGATTTTATAAAAGGAGCTAAATTGAAAGACAGACAAGAATAAAGGAATATTAACACGTTTAAATCAGTGACAGAAAATGGGTTATTAATGATTAAATATACAAAAATAGATGTATGTTGAAAAATTTAATCAAAAGAAAGAGGTGAATGAGATGGGGAATGTTTATATACTTTAGTGAAAAATACACTTTCACTCAAATCGGCAAAGTAAGAAAAAAATATTATAGAGATATTTTTATTGCGTTTGTTCTCCAGCAACTTCTATCCCAAGAAATTGTCACATGCGTAATCGACAGCAAAAAGAGTCGCTTCTTCGGCTCATACTAAAAACTGTTCTTACTTATAAAACATTTCCCAAAATCACGATGGGAAGAAGAAAAAAAAAAAAGCGACACTGTCTAAGCAGTCTCCAGCCAGAAGAGTACTCCTATAAAAACGCCAGAAATTTCTCCCTCCTGTCACTTTTAACAGGAAAAGAACGAAAGGAGCAAGGGACAGAACATTCGAACACGGGAGAAAACGAAAGTGAAGGTGACCGGTCAGCCAATCAGAGGCCTGGAGTGACCGGACCATCCTCTGGGGATGTATCTAAGGTAACAGCAGATGCAACAATATCGGAGGCTGTTAAAGATTGCGACTGGGATGGGTCCGGGCAAGAATGTCTCGTCGAAGATTGTCACCGCCAGGAATGCCATTCCACTCCCGCCCCCTCACACCAGTTTTATTCCTACTACACCCCTCGGAGCACCAATCCCTATCTCAATTCATCGATGTTTTTATGTTCTCAGATCGCGCCCGCGCCTCAAGTCCAGCTTTATTTTCTGCCCAAAAAATTTTTACTTTACAAGGGGGTTTAAAAGCTGTATATTTATATATATATAGATAGATATATATATTTCCCCGTTTAACGGGCCGGGAGTTTGCGATTTGAGAAGCCGTTCGGCCATAAAATGCGACGAGGGGTTAAAGATTCTGTCAAACTGTCGGATTATTTAAGGCGGGAGAGAAGTTGGCCAGGGTGGGAGGGTGGCTTAGATTTCTTTTTGATATGTGTACTACGAGCAGTCCCCCGTCTTGTTTATGTCCAGAAAACGTGGCAATAAAAAAGCTGAAAATCCGGGAAAACAGTGTCTAAAGTTTTTTGATTTATAGCAGAAGATAGTGGCACTTTAAAGAGTCAGGGATCAAAAAATAGTTTTCCCTCCTCACCTCTAGGCATCAATCATAAATCATTTTCTTTCCACGACTGTGACTGCCCCCAATTTCCTTTATGTACGGATCATTTTCTCCACTTTTTATGTGTTTAAATATAATTATGCACTTTAGTAATCCGTGGATAATTAATCCCACTTCAAGCATATCATTTGAAAAGAGCAGAAAAAGTGGCTGATATGATATATCTTGCTTCTTGAGCTGAATTGCTGGGGTCCTCCCACTCCTATTTTAGAAACTGATCAAACCAATCAGTAACGATTGACAGATAATTATGATTACAAAAAATGATGCTTTAATGTTGCAATATGACAAAAAATCTTTCATATTTCTGGAAAGTGAGACGAAGTACTTATATTTTAGTAAATATAAAATTCTTTATAACATTATTATGATAAAATATTCATCAATGTTTTAGCGATTATGAATTACTCTTCGAACTAATACTTAATCTGAAGAACTAATTATCAGTTACATACTCGATCAGTTACGACTCTTTTGATGAGTTTCAAGAATAAACTGCAAATTATACAAATTATCATTAGTCCATATAAATTCTTCAGCTATGTTTACAACAGTTAATAGCTGTAATTTTACTACCTCTTCATTTCAGCCATGAGTTCAGCCAATACGAAATCATTGCTAAAATGAACATTTCGATTGCTAAATTTGATTATCTATTTAATTACATAAAAAATACCATGCATAATACGTGCGTCAAAATGTAAGTTTCGGCTAAGACGAACAAAAACCACTAAACATTTTTAATGGTTGAATAGGATCAGGTGGGGTAAAATGGGTCAAAAAAGAGCAATTTTGCAGGTGGGGTAAAATGGGTCAAAAAAGAGCAATTTTGAAGTCAGGCTTTGATAGCGAAAAATATATTGATTCAACCAGTGAATAAACTGCGCGGCTATATGTTACGGTGGACTATTTATGTTATGTTTCTACAAAAATAAAATATTAATCACCCTAATCATTCTTGTGTGACGTCTTTCATTAGTGTAGTTGACAAAAAATAAAATCTTCGTAGTGGTAATCATTATTACAGCATGACTGAGTTCTTCATCCCACACAACATTGTTATCAGCAGATTACACAAGGTTAATATGGCGCCATTAATCACCTTCAGCACCATTATCTAAGCAGGTTCAAAAGCGTCACTTAAGCAATCACATAAGAACGGCAATAAACTTTCAAAAAGAAAAAAAAATGGAGCTTTTATTTCAAACCATCAGACTACGAAAGGCGGGAAAAGAATGGGATGGAACAGACAAAAAATATTCGAAACGCAGTGATCCGGGCAAAGCGTTAAAAAGATGTTAAAAAAGTACATGGAGGTTTAGGTATTCGACCACCACTTAATCAACAAGAGCGTAACGAATTAAACAGAGAAAGGCATTGAAAAAGAACACACTGAAGCAAAGACAAAGCCTGATGACTTTACAGCTCATTATGTATCTTTCTGGAGGCTGCGCGGAAGCTGAACTCGAGGGAAGAAGCAAGATGAAGAAAAAAGAAAGAAAAAAAAAATTAACACGGCTAGCAACAATGCTCAAAAGAAAAGTATCGAATTTTCAATGAAAAGAATTCGAAGAAATGTCTTTCTTTTTTTTTTTTTTTAATCCTCCGGTGCTCTTTTGCAATGAAGGACTGTCTTTACAAAAGCCAGAAGAAAATACTTGACATAAGTAAGGTTAGTTTACATTATGGTTAATAAGAGTCAGAAAATGAAATAATATTCCGATTGGCCCCATTGACATACAAATTAAATGAAACGTGATGCGGCCGAGGAATACCGTTTAATTTCGCTCAACTGAACAGTTAAATAAAATCTAAGAAAGAATGAGTTTTATTTTTGGATTTTTATTAATCAGTCTGATGTTGATAAAGAACATCTAAATAACAAGCGCTTGACGAGTCAGGCTCGTCAAACTCTTACAGTACTCTTCCAATGAGGAAGTTCTCATTGTAAGCTTTAAATTATGAAGGCCGAAGACATTAGATATTTTACACGTTACTTATTCAAATTCACGTCTTTTGTCACAACGGCACGTTGTTAGTAATTCTGCTGGAGTATGAAGCTTAGCGCAGTTCGAGGCATGCATATCAGATGAAGTTAGTGTCCTCTCCGGTGAAAATGTCCCATCTATTTTTTCCTCCTGAAAGACCCCAAAAGCTTCCTACCCGATTTTAGCACTTGCTGTTTTAATCTTACAAGATGCCTTGTCTAGGTAATTTTCGCTCTTGGCTGTGCATACGAAAATAGTTCTCGCGCTATAAGGCCATGAAGTCAAAGGAACAATGAGTGTTGAGTTTTCTCCCTCTCTGTCTTAGAAATTGACTTTCAAAAGTATACAATTGCACGTCTCTGAATTTGTAAGTTATAACACTCTTGTAAATAAAAACATTTAGCTTCGGTTAAGCTTTTTTCTTAATTGAAAATACTAAACAACACTACAACGCATGATTGAAAAGGGTACATTCGGCAAATTAAAGACTAATTTACGGATAGGTTGTGTTAAATTTTCATTAGAAAGTTTGGCTGGTTTATGACAGAAAAATGAAAATATATGAAAGACCAAGAAACAAAGGAGTATAAGTGACAAGATTAAAAATTGAGAGATAACTAGCACAAATGATAGAAGAAAATCTCGTCTCTTTTCGGACAAGAGATGGTTCCAGCAGCCGGGTAGATTCTGCTACACATCATGATTTAAAAAAATATCTTTTAAATGAATGCCTACCAAGGTTTCGTTCAGTAAAAGAGAAATCTTCGTGCGATTTTCAAAAAATTAAAATTGATTCATTTTCTTTCATACTGAAATAATTCTCATCCCAGAATCTTAAATTCCATTTCCATTTTGTGCTCAATATAGTATTTATCTATTTACTTATTTTTTTCCTTAATCAGGTTAGTCATACGTGACACAAATTAAGAGCACCCAACATTCGCCGCTTTTACTCTGTGTAGAGTTTACCCCTACTATTTACTAGTGCAAATGTAGAAAATAAGAGTTTTAAAATAGTACAACTGAAAGCCACGCAGCATTTACTATATGTACCATGACTGACATGTAACCAACATTTATTCAAACCTCAGTTTACAACAGACAGTGCTAATGAAACGCTCATGGCTCCCGATGTCATAATGACTCGCACCGTCTCTCCGTGTGACAGGCTCTTTAACCGCACCTCCAAACTCCCAACTTTTCCTCGCAAAGTACATTAGCTGTCAAGTCTCTTGTTTCAGGCGAGAAATCAGTGCCCTCCTCCCCACAATAGATCCCAAGAATCAGATCCGAAATGACAGTCGGTCTCTTGACAAATATGGGATTTATCAAGGGGTCGTCGGGAAAGGGGATTTGCCGCACTTAACTCTCGCTTGATCCCTCCCTGTTATTTCGGCTGCGTTCTTAAAGGGCACACGTCATCCGGGGCAGTTCGATTAAGCCGGGCATAGAGGAAGAAGTAGCTCAAACTGCTGGATTCGAGAAAGAGTTTGCGGTTTTAAATGGCATTTCTTCAAAATGGGCTTATTTTTTTGAAATGTGCGAACAGAGGCTAATTTCGTTGTTTTTGAATGACGGAAAATAGGTTTAGTTTGAGAAAGGCAAAGGGAGAGTAACGTTTTGTAATTTTAAACGGTATTTTTTAAAAATGGGCTTGTTTTGGAACATGTCAAGGGAGTTTAAGCTCATTGCTTTAAATGGTACTTGTTGAAAATGGATTTATTTTGAAAATAGGTGAAGGAGGGGGGGGGGGTTGCGGTTTTTAAAAAGCATCTCTTCAAAATGAGTATACTCTGAAGTGTATAAAAAGCAGCGAAGTTCGTTTTTGTTTTTCCAATAGCATTTCCTCAAAATGGACTAATTATGAAATGTGAGAAAAAAAGAATGAATTCTTTGATTTTAAATGACATTGTTGATGATAATATTAATTTTAAACACGTAAAAGGAAAATACAACTTCACAGTTTTGAATGGCAGCCCTTGAAAATGGTGTCAAACTAAAATGTGTATGTAGAGAAAAAGCGTGCGTTTTTTTTTTCTTTGTGGGGAGGGGGTTATTTTATAGCACATAAAGTGTAAACATTCGCGGGTTTTAAGCAAAATATTTCAAACTATTTCTTTCATTTCATTGGCATTTGGGAAAAATGTGTTTCTCATTGGAGCTTAATAAAAAGTTTAAAGAGTTGAGGTATTTAACTGTGCTAAGTGAAAAATAGCTTTTCATGAAATACGAAGTCAACAGAAATAAAATAAGGCCCATTTATTTTAAAAATAGCTCAATCTAAATTATTTTTGTTTGTAAATAGTTAGACAGTACTCTTAGCTGAAAAAGAGAAAGCAATTCGTACAATTATTTTGTTTCCAAACGATTGAAAGAAAAATCTTTTTGGGAAATGAAGTCAGTACAGATGGAAATGTTTTTTGTCTTTTCTGTATTTTTTTTATTATTTTTTTTTAACAGATCGAGTTTGTTGTGATATTAAGTGGTCACATTTTCAACGGAATTCGTTGATGTTCATATAGTAACCCAGATTAGCGATAATTTAAAGGAGAACAGAAAACGAAGTTTTGAAAAAAAGAAATGCATCGTCCACTGCTTTTTATTACATTCTACATTTCAAGAGCGAAAAAAAAAATGCTTTGCGTGCATAATTTGCGTACACAATTAAGTTTTTCAGCTTCTTTGAAACTTCACTGATAAACAAAATTAACTGTTACTTATCACTGTTGTTTGTCATGTCTATCTTTAAAATTCTACATCAGAGGAACTAAAGAAAAAATCCGTGCGTTGTTGCGTTGTTCTGATGGCAATGATACCATCTACGCTATAAGACGACAGGTGTTTCTGTGGATTAACTTCATCCCAGCAGACAAGCGTGCAGTTTCGGCACTCGCAGGCGAGATCCGACTAGTAAAGACTCGTTTATCGCTTGTCAACTGTCACTGTTGTGGTGTCATTTCCATCTTCACTGAAATGCTGTTGCGTTTAGTCCGGTGCCAACAGTCGTGAATAATGTTTATATATTTTTTTTTATTTAGTTTGTTTATTATTTTATTCATTTATTTATTTATTTATTGATAAACCAAATTTTGGTTTTCCTTTAGATTGTGCCAGGTTCCGGTTAAGAGCCACGAGACCTTAACCAAACACTAAACTGTAGCCAGAAGTTATTTTCTGAGTTGTTCGTGTTTTTCTTTTGGCGGGTTAAATTTGTGTATATATATACACATTTTTTTTTTTTTTTTACAAAGTTTTACATATTGAAAAAAAAAAGAACTGAATGATAGCAGGCAAAAAATTTGTACTCTAATCAAATGTGTCTTGGAAGGAATCATTTCTTTTTTCCCTAAAGTTTCTTTTAACATTTTATATCAAAATGTCTCAAAATGTTCTGTTTTTTGTCTTTATGACATAGCAAAATCTAATTTACTTAAAATTATTTGCTATTGGGGAAAAAAGAAAAAAATAGTTTCTCTATTTTTTCCCCATCAAACTTTCAGCAAAAATTAAAAAGCGTTGAATTTCGGAGACGGTCCCTTTCCTCCCAGCTACGGTCTTGGACTTGGCTATAGGCATGGGCAAATTTATGAGCTTTTGGGGTTGGGTTCAAAGGGTATTTCTCCACTGTAATTTCCGGATATCCTTTAGTTTAGGGTAGAGAGTGGGGGTCTTTCAACACTTTCTCTGGTGTGAACAATTATAACTTATAAGTATGGATACAGTTGCATTTTGTGTTTAAATGAAAACAAGAGTGAATTAGTTAATAGGCGCTTCATGTGTTACGGCCAAATTATTAATTACCACTCAAAAAGTGATCGACTTTAACTATTTAAAATGAGGAGTCTCCTGAAACCAGTGGTCGGAAGTAGCGCGCTACAAGTAGCGAAACTACTGTAGTAGCTACATTTTTTAGTAGTTTGTAGTGTAGCGTACTACTTTTAAAAAAAAGTAGAGTAGCGAGTAGCGCGATACAAAAAAGTAGTAGTTTGTAGTGATTTCTAGAAGCTACTTTAAATTAAATTTAAAAAAAAAATAAATGAAAAAAAAAAGAAAGAGAACGAAGGAAGAAAACAAGGTGCTTCTTGTGGCGAATATTCGTAAAAATTGTAAAAAAAAATGTAAAAGGGACAAATGTTAGCAAAAAAAAGAACAGAAAGGAAAAGTAACAAATAAATTCAAAGACAATTCCTATTTTTATTCCATATTTGAATGAGGTAATTTTTTAATCTAAACCACTTTTCGAATTTTTTCGGTCGATCCTCAAACGGTGTATTCTTTTTATTTATTTATTTTTTAAAAAGTAGCGAAGTAGCAACTACATTTCAAAAGTAGTGTAGCTCGCTACATTTAAAAAAAAGTAGTTGTAGCTGTAGTTAACTACATTTATAAAAAAGTAGTTGTAGTTGTAGTTCGCTACAAAAAATATGTAGTTTTTCCAACCAATGCCTGAAACTGAGATTTAGTAAGCCTAATTTCAACTTTTCCACAAGAGGTATGAACTAAATCTACACACACCGGCTTACTCAAACGTGCATATTCAAACGGGTTTAGTTGTTTATACATTTCTTGAGCTACAATGGGGGTTTACAGTAAAGGCCTAAATTAAATGCTGTGCATTTTTTATGCATTGTTTCGTGGCATATTAGGGGTGTAAATATTTGAATTGTTACCTTGCTCACTCCAAGTACTTTTTTTAACACTTAAGGCAATTACTAAGAAATTTACACGTAAAAGGAAGTAGTGTGAGGTCCATACCAGATATTTTTTTCTTGTGTGCACACAGTTCTGGATGAAATTCTCGTAATGCCATCAATTACAGTAATTTTCTCACATAATCAATAGTGAATTTTTATTTAATTGTGCTTAACTCTATTACTATTGCTGTAAATAAAAAGCAAGATTTATAAATTATTTTTGCTCCAAATTTAATCTTCATCACGAAATTAAATGAACGTAGACAAAACTCGTTGCTTCAAGTATTTGTTCCGAACGGTGGAAATGACATAAATAATGCAGTTATTCGATTTAATGTACCACAAAGCAACTGCTCCGCTGCTGATCTTAAGAGAAAACAAAAGGACGCTTATTTTAGGAACCATTAAGAACATTTCTCTCTCTCTAGCCATATCATTTCCGGAAAGCAAAAGCGGAGCCCATATTTCCCGTGGAGTCGATCCAATCTAGATCCGAAGAGCAGCAATTTAGATTAATGCAAGCTCCACTTCATTTATACTCCTTAAGAAACAACAGATTGACATTGATTTCAAAACAGTTGGCATCGATTCTCAAATGACAATTCATGTGTTGCGCTGCCTCGCAACAGATGGCGCCACACATACTTAACGGAAGACGATTTATTGCTTGATGACTGCAGCAAAATTACTTTCGGATTTCTTCCTAGGATTTTTTTTTTTTTACTGTTTACGAAGAGCTTTTTTTTTTCTGTTCTTTTTTGTCTCTGCCTTTTAAATTTAATTACCGAAAGAGAGAAAAACGTAATCTCGGTTAAAAATGCTTTTTCCTCCCCAATTCCGTTTTTTTCCCTTCCTTCCTTCCCCTCAATCTGGCGTCGAATTCTTTATTTGAATCACGCAGATCCAATGGAGAATTGTAACGAGATTTCCCAAATTATTCGCGTGCATACTTATCCCTGCTACATTTTTCAAACGCTATTTCGAAATTCCAATTTCATCTTCGATTTAAGAACGAGGTTGAGGGGCAATTTCTGTGAACATAAGAACGTGATTCAAGTTACATAATGACCGCTTCGATCAAATAATAAATCAGACAATGGAATTTAATAATAAAGTTCTTTCTAAAGGTATATTTTCGCTCCAAGCTAGTAGTTCGACGTTCGACGGCTGCTTCGCGGAGGTTGAATTGAAGGTCGGAACTGAAAATGCTTTAAAGAAGCCATTAAGTGACTAGCAGTTGGCAGTACAATTCCATTGGTAGCTACTATTTTAAAATAGTGACCAATTCATTTTGCTCAAAGAGCTGAAAGATATACTGTTCTAATTTGTTGAAATTAACAATTACACTAATTGATGTAAGTAATATTTTTAATAAATTAGTTCATAAAGGTAAAGGACACATTTTGACTTCGGTAGGAAATTTTTTATCAATAATTTAATGCACTTTGCCGCCATCAATAGACATTTTTAGGATTTATTTATTTACATAATTATTATTATTTTTAAGGAGAGAATCGGAAGATGACACACACACATATATATATATATATATATATGTAGGGAATGGGAAGTACATGTATGTTTAATTTGCAGATTGCAAGCAGAGTTTGGAACCTCCATTTAGTACTCCGGCTTTAAAGATTCTCAATACATTTAAAGAAACACTAGAAATCGTTCAAGAATTAGACAGGAAAAAAATCCGGGATGATCACAGCTTGTAAGTTTGGAAAATATATATATATTGAGAGAGAATGAAGCAGCAAGAACCTAAGGTCTATGAAAGCCATTTTCCTAAAGATTTACTACTTTTCATGAACATAAGCATGTTTCTGAAAATTAGGTATCTAACATAATTCTCTAAAATGTTAATAGATGTACGGATATTTTTTTTTTAAAAATAGTATTAAAAATGTGTGGGTTAAACATCTTTTTTTCTACGAATTGAAAATTTTAAGGAAGCTAAAACTATTTGTTTAAACACACCTTCAAATCAATCTTCTAAGAACAACGTTGTTTAGGATATAAAAGAATTTTCTTGGAGAATTAGCTACTCTTAATAATTCATAGTTAAGTCAATAGTTAGTCAATTAAGAATTTAAAATCTTCTCTGTTTGTAAAAATGAAGTCTGTAAAAGATCTAAAGTACTTTTCCTAAAAAAATACTTTTAGTAATCTGAAAGTTTTTAAAGGATCGAAATTAATATTTTTGACTACTTTTATCGATCGAGATACATTTTTAGTACACACTACACAATAACGTTTATGACCTAAAATCATATTTTGATGATGAAGAGTATTTGGAGAGCTGAGAGAAAATAGTACAGTGAACTCTTACTTATGCGACGGCCCAAGGGACCAACAGAAAAAGGTGCATAAGTGAGAGAGACGTATAAGTGAACAAACCTATTTCAAGGACTAAAACGTAACATAGTTTCGAGTGAAAGAATGAAAAAGAATGTTTCTATAGAAAAGGGACACATTACTACTGTTTGGCAATTGCTGTAACGTAACTACAATGATAAAAATAAAACAAAAATTGTAGCATACCTAATTACAAACTGTTCCTTTTAAAACGATGCATAATAGATAATTGTCCCTCTCCGAACTCTAGTTCATTCAGAAAAATTGCCTTTCGCGAGCAACAAAGGCGAAATATTAAAAAGGAAAGTAAAGAAAAATGCTTATTCTTTAAAGAAAATATATTAAATTTTTGCATTTTAGTGAAAATTCGGCGCATAAGTGAAACATTTATCTCTAGAGCGACACACAAACGAATGATACTATGATTATTTTGCTATAAAATTTGCTAGGACTATTCAAAATCGTCGTATAAGTGAAAAAGCCGCATAAATGAGGCGGCGTATAAGTGAGAGTTCACTGTATCAAAAAGTTTACAAGATCAAGAGCTATTTTATTCAAAAGTGAATTTTTACGGTTCACAGATCTTTTTCTTTCACATTTTAAGATTTAAAGAAAGTTTTTCTCCCAAGGATTATTCTACTCAAATTTTATGAGTTTAATTGATTAAAAAAAGGTTTTTTTTTTCTTCTTCTTCTTTTAACTAGGAGCAATGAAGTAGCTTCAAGTATCATTACAAATGTTGACAGGAAGATCCAATTCATCGCTACCTACCACATACAAGTTCATTTTCAAGAAAAGAAAAAAAAAAAAAGAGGCGGGAAGCCCCGAGTTCACACGTCGGTGAAGAAAGGGTGGAAAAGGCGCCGGCATCGGCATCTTCAAAACCCAGATCCACGCCAGCAAGTGTGGAGACAAAGTGATGCAGAAAACACAAAAAGGGGAGGAGAAGGGGTGGAATGGGACAGGGAACATCACCTCGTGCCGCGAAAGGAACCGCCAGAGCGTGCGCGGGCCATTTGCAAAAATGGAGGATAACCCGGCGGGATTATGACCACTTTTACAACTTCCGCTGGGATTTTTATGCATCATTAAGCGACTCGGGCCCTAATATTGTGTTACACCTCAAACATCTGTTGCTTCCCCAGTGCCGTCTGCTCGAGTATTACTGTCCGGAATTTTGCCAGACTTACGCTTTCTGACCAATTTGCGGACATTTCGAATAATGACCAGCAAGACCATATACATAGGCATCAGGATCAGTCATGCATCACTGGTAGTGATGGTATGGCGGCCTATACGAAGCGGTACATGACGCTCTGTACTGCCTAGAGAAAACAGTAACGGCCATTGAGGGCAACTTCGAACCATAAGAGTTACTGTCTGATCTTCTTAGGTAAAACATTCCGCGCATTTACGCATGCGTCAGGTCTTCTCTGATCTTACCAAAATAGGGGTGATAGGTAAGATTACAATGAGGGGAATAAGAATAAAAAGCATTTTGAACCGTATCAAACAGCGGGGATCGGGGAACGATGCTAATTTCAAATAGATAGTTTAGTTGAATATGCCGAAATTATATAGCAAATGCAAGTTTTAAATTGAAAACTTCGGAAAGTTATCACCCACAACATATCTACCCTTTTTTTAGTGGAACTGTTCACAAGTGCTAGGCGCGGCTTTCGTGGATGGGCAGTAATTTCGCACCTCTTCATATTTTACATGCATGTTTTACTTCCAAGCCCAATACACTGTGCTATCAAGATTATGTATTTTAAAATTACTACTTTTTAAATGATATATATGAGCGTCACGTGCAGGACAAAATGGCGGCGTGTCCGTGGAATAGCCCAACAGTGCTTTGAGGTTGGTAGGAGTAGCTCTCTTCAGGGCGCAACAGAAAGAGGGAGGAAATTAGCTAAAATTATTCCGACATTTAAGGATTTTTAGGTAAAATACTTTCATGATTTTTTCCGCAGAAAAAAAAAGACGGGCCTTTATCACTTTTCCGCCTCACTGAAACAAATCAAGATTCCACGAAGTTCAAAGTTCCATCTTGCATAGATCCAAAACATTTATAGCGTTTTCAACTTGTTCTTTCAAACCCGCAATTATTAATATTATACAAATGAATGAGCCAGTATCACTTTTCCTACTCACTGAATCATCATAAAATTCCCTGCAATTCCTAATTCCACCATCCATAAATCAAAAAACAGTTATAACACTTTTAAATTTTTTTTCTATCCTCGGGACTACTGACATACATGATATGATACACTTTTCTCGAACAGCGACGTGTAGTTCCCTACCATTAAACCGCAAGCAAAAAAAATCTACGAGAAAAGAGAAAAAAAAAACGGACTGAAAAAGCACAACCATCACGAGAAAATTAGCCATAAATATCTTATTTTACAGGGCAGGAAATACGAGTCATCGCTTTCCATCGCATCACCAACAAAAATGCGTTACACGCTTCACGAAATTTCCCACTCCGATCTGAGTTACCAAGTTTCTTAGCAGGACTTTTAAAATAAATATATGATTACTCCTCCTTTTTTTTCTCTCTCTTCCGTAATCGAGACGATACCCCTCACGATCGGTCATGCCAGCGCGCGACGCAGAATGCGTGTATCTGGTCAAACTACTTGTGGCATAAATTTTTCTTATCCTTTCGTTTTTAACCCACTATTACAGACCGACATTTATATCTTTTTTATCAGATTTCTCTTCTTATACTGTTGGATATTAATTCTTCATAAACTTATTGTCTTTTTTTTTCTTTGTGTGTGTGTGTTGCATTTTTTAATGTCTCTCTTTTATTAATTACATACATTTAATCAATAATTGAGTCGGTGAAAGCAAAAGTGTTGTCAGTTTTTTTTTTTTTTTTTTGTATGTTTTGTATTTACACCATTAGAAGTTAGTTTTAACCTCATTCCACTTCATGTGAAAGTGGTGTGCTTAGTTTAGGTTTTGTCGAAAGATAGTAATAGTAAAATGAAGCAGCAATAGTGTTAGGTACTAAAGTGGCTTAAAAAATAAGTCGAAAAATGAGTAACGTTTCAATCTAGGGTTCAAGTTAATTTACTTCGGAGGGTTGGGGGGGGGGGGGGGGAGGGAGAATCGGCTTTTGATGAGTCTACTCTAACTAGTAATTTTTTTCTATGCGCTCAATTAGTATTGAAACTTGGCGACAAAATTAATAACCAAACAAATTTGGAAAAAGAGTATGAAAAATTTGAACACGCAGATAAAACGTCCAATATTCTTCAAAAAGAATACCAAATAAATATCTCTCTGAGGCTTAGGATTTTAACTATTGTCCAATTTAATGTCCAAAAACAATACACACAAGAATTCTGCTGTTTGATAATTTACTAAGTGCTTGAAATATTACAAGCTCTTCATTGTTTGATACATGGAAGTATGATTCATCAAACTACTTAAATATTCATTCATAAGCTTTACACCTACCAACAAAAATAGGTCAGTCATCACCTATCAATTAAATAGGTCAATAGCGGTTTCTTTAAATTTTTTTAGCTTTTATTAAATATTCAAATTAACTTTCAAGCTTTCACGCTATGAAGTCAATACTCATGCAAGCAAATATTATTTTTACCGAAAATAAACTTGATAAAAACTCTTTTGAAATAAAAATAATAAATCCTACAAATCGTATTTTATAACACTATTTTTGCTTTGCTGATACTTCATATAAATATTGCGCTTCTCCACACAATCATCGTGATCATCAATTTTATCAATTAAATTTTATTACTTTTAATTTTATTGTTTAGCTACATTAAATTTTGAATTTCTACATTACAAAAAATGAGCTGTTGTTTTTACAGTATAACTCTGGTAGCAGAGGTTCCAATTGAAAAATGTAAATTTCACTGTAATAAACTGTAACACTAGCAATTTTAGTTTTTACTGTAAAGTTAGAAATTTTACAGTTTATTGCAGTAAAATTAAGCTGTATTATACTGTAAAAACAACAGTATAATACTGGCTCCAGAGGTTCCAGTTTAAAACTAAAATGAACGGTAGTAAACTGTTGAATTAGGGATTTTACCGTTTATTACTGTAAAATTAGCAATTTTAGTTTAGTACTGTAAAAATAGCAATTTTACGGTTTGTTACTGTAAAATTATTCATTTTTACAGTTTATCGCTATAAAATTAGCTGTATTATACTTTTAAAACAACATTCTTTTTTTGCAGTGTATATGATGTACTTCGAACAGAAGAGCCAGGCTGTCGACAGTTTGCTGTCGTTGAAAAAATATTATTTTGATATTGTGATTCAATTCATGCACATTAGATGAAGCTCGCTGGTTTTCTTTGGTTGCTCCCAACTGGCTTCGTGCCCAGGGCCCAAGATCTGAACATCGGTCCTTAACTATGTTCAAAAACTCTTTTTCAAAATTTCACTTCATTCGAGAAAGAAATTTAAATTTTAAATTGGGGCAAGTTGAAACAAAAATATGTTTTATGTTATATGTCTCCTTGGAGAAAATACGCGCGAGTATTTTCATCTGTATTGAAGATGCGTTTATCCCGGGGAACAACCAAATCGATCGTTTTTTCCCTAACCAAATCTATAACCTTCCGTAGGGGGGGGGTGAGGGGGGTACACTGCGCTATCACACAACAGAGATACATAAAAATTTCTGAACACGACTCTGGGGCATTTTGGAGGTCTTCCCGATACACTAGACACGGGAAAAAGAACCGAATCCCCCGGGCGGACTTATTGCATAAGGCCCAGACTATCCCCCCCCCTCCTCTACAAGACTCAGAGAGAAAGCGAAGCGAGAGTAGTAATAGTCATAACAATGAAAAAAAGAAAAGACGACTGCTGGAAAAATACATATAAAAATGCTCCTCGAGGGGGGGGGGGTGTGCACAATTGGATTTGGGCCCGTAATGAAATCATCTTTCTCGGGCCCTCTACATGAGCACGTGCGCGCCCCGAACCACGGACAAGAGGTGAACTCCGGCAACTTGATTTAGAAAAGAGGCGCGTAACAAGGCAACGAGGGCTTTGAATCTGCACAGGTTGAAACTTACGAGTCGGGAGCAATTCCCCCGAAGTAGACAGACACCACGACAGAAAATATTAGAAAAAAAAAACTTTCCGTTTGGTGTTTCAAAGTCGTACAACAATTTATTTTTTTTTTTTATTTTCAACCCTTTCTTGAGCTGAGGAAAAAATATTTCACACCTAATTCAACTAATATTGTTTTTGTCTGAAATCACTCTAGCATCTTAGCCCGAGTGATTGAGCATCACGGGGTGGTAGTCAGATTTGGCTTCCCCCCCCCCCCCAAGAAAACACATAACAGATGGCACCACAAACTACTAACAATCTTCTTTTTGATCAAGAACAGATGCAGAACAACAACCCTTTTTTTTAACTGTCTTAAACTTCTAAAAGTTTGGCATCTAATGAATTTTTGAAACGATGATTTTACTTTTAATTCTAAAGATTATTTCTATCAACTTGGCTAGCAATACAAAATATGAAATAAAATAAACATGAAATTTCATGATTTCACTCAAAAATTTATATTGCTCCAATTATAGCTTTATGCTTAGGTGAATTCTAAAGCAGCCAATGGAATAAAATTAAAAATTTGAGAAAAGAAACAGGCGGTTTTCAGCTAAGTGCGAATAGCTTATACTATACCGCCTATATTTTTTCTCTCAATTTTGAAATTAAATTCTATTGGCTACTTTGAAATTAACCAAAATTTAAAGATATAATTAGGTCACAAATTAAATTTTTAAGTGTTGTCATCAAGAAATCGTTCATTTATTTTATTTCGTCCTTTTAAGTGCGAACCAAGCTTATAAAATAATCATTAAGATTAAAAAGCATTTTTATATTTTATTACATACTAATCATTCGGCAATTAAATTTTGCGCATCTGTATTACAGGAAACAAGGAAGTTCTATTTTCTGTAAACGTATGAAACACTGAAGGACCAAAACAAGTTTGTCCCGAGGCCCGAAATAAGGGGTTGGAGTAAAGCATTTTTAGATAAAAATCTGTAATAAAAAACCAACAAGCGGCTTGTTTAGCGCACGTGGGAAAACGATCCACTGTTAGAGGAAATGAGTTTTCACTCTTCTCTTTTTTTCCCCCTCCAACTTTTGACTCAGAAAGAAAAACACAAATTATAGACGCCCGAAAGAAAAGAGCGACAGCATTGCTCCGACTCCTTTTGTTTTTAGGTCTCGTGTCGTGAACATTTTGGGGTTAACTCCCCACCGTCCTTCCCCCCTTCTTCTCGTCTGCTTACACTCTGGAAAAGACTTCTTGGAAGATTTTGCTACAGTGCATAGTAGTGCCGCAACATCGATGTCGATGTTTTGGAAATCGATGTTTTTACCATCGATGTTTGAGAGTCGATGTTTTCTCAACATCGAAGTTTTTTTCGATAACGATGTTTTATAGTTCAGCAAAGTAAGTTTGATAAAAATATGCGATAAGCAGACGTATTAAAAGTTTTCATCTTTAAACAGAAGTTTCACCATTAATATCATTGGAAAACATTTTCTATGATTATCAACGATGTTTTGCTCTCGATGTTTATGATACATCTCTAATGTGCTTTCAGTTTCTTTTTTTTTTTTTTTCTAATTATTTTTATTTTATAATTTTTTTACGTCGATGCTTTATATTTCAGTCAAGAAAAAAAAATCAAGATATGCAGCCAAAAGTTACATCTTTAATCAATCCTTAAAATTAGGGATGCACCGATTAATCGGCAGTACCGATTAATCGGCCACTTTGCCGATTATTAATAATCGGCAAAATATTGCCGATTAATCGGCGAATTTTTTTAATTTTTTATATTATCTTTTAAAGTATACCTTCACCAAGAAACTATGACAAATTGTTTTTATTAACAGTAAATAAGTAATTTTCTAAAATCCTTACTATAACATACAGTATGAAAGTGTGTACAGAGTGAAAACAAAACAAATAGTTCATAGAAAACGTAAAACTGATGGAACGTTAAAAGAAAACCCTCTGCAAATTCCTGAAATTTTAAGTTGGAATTCAAAAACATGAAATATTTCATTTATTTTAAAATCAGTCAAATTTTGCTGATCAACCGGCGGAAAAGATGTTTTAAATAAAATTGATTCAACGATTTTTGAACACAAAATTGTGATGGATAAATTTATAAACAAGAAATAAATAATTTTCTGCAAACACAAGAATTACACGTTTACGAAAGTATAATGAGTAAAAACAAAACAAATAATTCAAAGAATGCAATACAAAATAATAATAATAATAATAATAATTGCCTCTCAGTTGATATAAATGATTTAATAATTTAATATTCCTATTCTGAATAAATCTACACTTATAGACAATGTTGCAACATTTTTCATGTCTCGATATTTTTCTCTTAGCCTATTGCTTTTAAATAACCACTAATTATCAAAGAACAAGTCTTGAATTAAATGGCCACTTATAGTTGAAAAATAAATTTAAATTAAAAACACCCCTAAATTAAAGTGCTCATCTCAGCAACCCCCGCCCCTTTTGTTTTAATAACTTTTATGTCTAGTGTGATAATGTAATTTATTTACAAAAATATTTTTAAAATTTCAAAGGAAGTTAATAAAATTTTGAAATTATTTAGCTGGAAAAATGGAGAAAAACAAATCTTTCGTCAAAAACAAATAAGTTAACCATTTCTAAAAATCGGAATTGTATTGGAAAGGGTAAAAACAGCGAGAGTTAAATTGGTAATATTAAAAATAATAAACCCGAACATTAATCGGCTCTGCCGATTAATCGGCCGATTTTCGTTCGCCGATTAATCGGTAATCGGTAATCGGCCAATTTGCTTATCGGTGCATCCCTACTTACAATACAATCTCTTTACAGGACGTTTTTGATAGTTGCCATCGATGTTTTACGGTCGATATCTTTTAATGATTAGTATTTTACGTTCAATGTTTTTTTTTCTTCCGATGGCTGTTTTACATTTCAGCAAAAAGTAATTAAAAAAAATCTTTAGCAGTTGCAATATCTATCGTATTGACATACTTTTTTTTTAATTACTAACGATGATTTACGGTCAATGATTTTTAAACATCGTTGTTTTGCGTTTGAATTTTTTTTCGATAAGGATGTTTTACCATTTAGGAAAAAAACGTTTCATAAAAATATGCGATAAATAAAAGTTATACAATTAAGCAACAGTTCAATATCTATCTCACTAAAAAAAATTTCTATAATTGACATCGATATCGTACGGTTGATTTTTTATAGAATACAATAGATAAAACTAATTGAGTGATATAAAAAGGCGCAATGCATTGAGGAGTTACTGTATTACTGTACATTTAAATATGTAAGCAATTTTAAAAAGAAAATATCGATGTTTTTTGGTCGATGTATGATGTATCAATACCATCGATGTCTTTATTTTTTAACATCGATTGTCTTAATTTATTAACATTGATGTCTTAAAGCATCGATGTTTCACCTTCGATGTCGCTCCCCTACTTGAAATAAAGTGCAAATTCATCATAAAGTTAGAGAACCTTTGGAACATTCATCAATTCATTTTTTTGGAGCATATTCATAACAATACCACTTCCAATAACAATTACGTAACCATCTTAATATCATTTCCGGTCTATCGTGGTCATTCACAATAATAGATATTAGGGATGCACCGATTAATCGGCAGTACCGATTAATCGGCCATAATCGGCCACTTTGCCGATTATTAATAATCGGCAAAATCGGGCCGATTAATCGGCAGAAAAAATATTTTTTAAATATTATGCTTTAAAGTAAACCTTTACTAAGAAATTACAGTATAACCTCGATTTAACGATTGCCCATGGACTATAAAAAATTCGTTAAATTGAGAAAGCATACTTATAAGTTAAACGGATTAAACTACTGATAATTAAGTGAACGTTTAAACATACGTTATTTTGCTTCTATAAGAAAACTGCGCATTTATATTATTTCCAAAGTTATTTCATTGATCTTTGTTTTCTTTTGTTGAGAAAATTTCACTTTTTTCGACCTCATTTTTCTCGACTGATCACTCTCCTCTCAAGGTGCAAAAAAATTGTGTTTGGAATGCTAGAAGTTTGGACGTTACTGAAGGATGAATCTTTTTACTATTGGAGCATGAGGTTTCATGCTGTTGCAAGTAAAATAGTTAGAAAAATATTTTAAATATATACTACTGTATGTTTGACGAGAGATAATTTGGCCCTGTCCGATATCATCGTTAAATCGAGGAAAGCTATCGTTAAATTGAGGAAGTTTTAACATTAAATTCAAGGCATATGAGTCGGGACCAATGAAATGTATCGCTAAATTGGGGAAATCGTTAAATCGGGTATCGTTAAATCGAAGTTATACTGTATGATGAATAATTTTATTAAAAATAACAATAATCCTCACCGTTGATGTAAAGTTTTTAATACATTAATTCTCCTATTTTGAATAAAAACGCACATAGTTAATGTAGCAACAGCAACATTTTTCATGGGTCGATACTTTTCTCCTTGCTTTTAGATAATCTTCAATTTTCACAAAGAATAAAGGTCTTGAATTACATGGCTATAATTGAAAAATTGAAACTGAAAGAACTTCAAAATTGGATTGCTCACCACACAGACTCCCCTCCTTTTTTTTTTTTTTGAATTTTCATGTCTAGTTACATAATTAGCAATGTGTTAATGCAACATTATTGACAAGAATATGAAAATTAGTTCAGAGAAATGTGATAAAATTTTGAAATTATTTTGGAAAAATTAGGAATATGGAAGAAAAAATTAGGAACTATTTCAAAAGTTAGAATTGTAAAAAAAAACGAAGAAAAAACTGTAATGGTGAAATTGGTAGTACTGAAAACAACCATTTTAATCATTAATCGGCTTGACCGATTAATCGGCCGATTATCAACTGCCGATTAATCGGTAATCGGTAATCGGCCAATTTGCTTATCGGTGCATCCCTAATAGATATACTAAGTTTTTCTCTCTCTCTTTTGCTTTGGCGCTGTACACAAAATAATGTAGTTAATTTCATGTGAATAAAATGGAAATCCCCGCCCCTTTTTTAGTACAAGAAAAAAAAAAAAAGCTTAAAAATATTTTTCATATAACCCTTATACTAAAAGCACAGACACAAATGAGTTCTCAATTCAAAATGAAAACAAGATAAAACATTAAAAAAAAAAACTGGTTTTGAACCAATTAGCCCAGACGAAGCTTAAAGTAAATAGTTGCTAGAAGAGGAGCAAAGGAAAAATTAGGAAATCAAACTGTATACCGGATAAAAGGTGCGTTTTTTTTTCTATTTGAAGCAATAAATCCTCCGCGTGTCTCCCTCTCCTGAGTTTCCCGTATGCCATTAAAATTCCTGAGACAATTCTAAATAAGCGAAAGCCAGAGACTTCTGGGCGATTAGTTAATTGTGATTTAAGGCTGTGATAAACTATAACTACCTGTCAAACATATTTTTTGTTATGTCCCAAAGAAATGCACTTTTCCGAAACCGCACTCCAGAAAGATTTTTTAGCGACATCAATAACGGAATTGTTCCAATGACGTCCCCCCATAAATCGTCCGCTTCTTTCAAATGACTAAACACAAAGCAGCACTCATTTATTCCAAAGTGTACTTTGGAATAAATAAGAGAAAAAAAGAGGAGAAAAAAAGAGGCCCCGATATACTTCTTCCCCGGAGCGTGTTTGCGCGCACCAGGTAAAGATCACCAAACCATCACGCCGCTCTTCAAAACCAACATCTGGTATATCAACAGCTCCTTAGCGTTGCCATTTCGGAGCTCTTAACTCACGGCACGTGCTCCCAGAACGAAAACCACGTTTCCAGCTTCGACCATCCCCCCCCCCCTCCCGCTCTTCTCGGAAAAAAATAAAAAGAAGAAGCTCTTCAGACTCTGTCAGCAACTGCCCAGTGGCACAGGGAAAAGCCATGTTTGTCTGTCTTTTGAAAATCTTTCCCCGGCAGCTTCCAGCTAACCAAACGGGCTATTTCGGGGTTTCGTTCAAGAGGACTGTTGTTCTTTGGGGGGGGGGGGGGATGAAGTATTCTTCGGGTGTTGTGTGTGTGTGTGTGTGTAGATAGTATTTTGTTCCCTTCTGTACACGCGGAAAGTATCATTCGACCCCACAGTTCCTCGACCAATCGCAGCTTTTTTTTTTTTTTTTGGGAAGGGCTATTGTTCTTTGACTGAGAAAAACCCATCTGAATTACTAGTCCGTTGTTGACTTCGAAGAACTTTATAACTAAGGGCAATGTAGTACAAACGTGTATAGAGACTTCTTCTTCTGCTCGGTAGACAATGAAATGGTGATTGACCTAAGTACCCAATGAAGTTGAAATTGAGTGTTATTCCACCACTTTATCACAGCCAAATTCTTTCAAGTCTATGATGTCCTCCGGTTTACTAGATTCACTTTCTCAGTAGTACATTTTTCAGTAGCTTACACTTCTATAAGTTTTACTATCAAGGATACAGGAAATAAAGGGATTATGCCTTTTCTAATATCAAGAAAAATGACTCTGAAGTACTCTGAATTAGCAAGCTAACATAAACGTTAAACTAGAACTTAATTCGGTGAATGACATAGACATAAAATGGATCGATATACATAGTGAAAAAACATTTCTCCCGCAAAGATAATATTAGGAACATCGAGTTATAGATGCGAGTATCTTTTGTGTTATAGAACATCTTCATGAAATAAACAAATTAATTTCCCATAAATTGAGTTCATATCGCCCCTGTTCTCTCCACAGTTTATGCAAAATGTTTTTCAGTTTTTATTTAAAAAATCTAATTTTTTCGAATCCATCAGAAAGAACACGGTAACCAAACATTCAATTTACAATCATCTGCATCAAAAATAGTTTTACTGATGCTTGTTCGTCCAGTTACAACAATTTAAAAAGTGGAAATGCATTAAATTAGGATTATTTACTCAATAATAGTTATACGTTCCAAATTTAGCGGCGAAAACATTTCGCTTTTTCTTTTAACATTTCATAACTAATCTACTAATCCAGTAAGCACACATAATTTCCTGTGCATCCTCTGGTCCCCCTCTCCAACTTCAAACTTTAGTCTTAATTTTTAAGTTAAGTAATTTAAGTGCCTCTAATTAATTCGTTCGCCATACAATGAGTGCATTCTGAACTAAATAGTGTAAGAAAATCTTGCGAAACACAATTTGTATACATGATGAAAATTAGCAATTTTAGTGCTTCGAGCTCCTTGACGCACAATGATGTCTCGAAGATGTCAAAAAAAAAAAGAAAGAAAGAAAAAACAAAGGAATTGCGTCAACAGAAAACAGTGTTCAAATTATTGAACAGATACCGCAACTGTAAGTGATATTATTAGAATGTCAAGAGGTCTGATGAGAGATTTATTTTGGCATTAGTCGCGTATTTAATATGCTTATGTTGTATAACACACATTGTTATGAAATAAGTTCAATATTACAATGAGATAGCTAGGTCTTAGATCCTGTTCATTTTTTTAACCAAGGAGGGGATTTAAACCCCCAAACCCCCTCCCTTGGATACGCCACTGCTTGGTAGTATCACTTGCGAGTAGAGCAGTCATGCTAAAACGTTTGGTTACATTGGCTTAAATTATGGTTTATTTTTTAAATTTCAAAACCAAATCAGGCCTACTATACGTAAAAGTAGTATATAAAGGCCGGTTCTGCTGCGGGAGGGGGTGTTGGGGTGTTAACACCCCCTCCCCTCCACCCCCTGCGACCTTCCCTCCCCCCACCTGCACCTCCCCCACCCTGGGTTGAGTTGTTTAGGGGCTGCTGCTTGGGGTTGAGTTGTTTTCAGGGCCGCCGGGAGTTTTACACGTTGAAGAAGGTTATGAGGCTTTTTTTCGAATGGCAACACCTTTTCTGGTTGCTATGACAACCAAATATTTAGGTTTCTTTGAATGGCAACACTTGTTGTGTTTTTGGGGCCGCCGGGAGTTTTCGGTTGGCAACACGTTCTTGCTTACGCAAGACTACAAGGTGATGATCTGGTTGCTATGACAACCAAATATTTAGGTTTCTTTGAATGGCAACACTTGTTGCTTTTACGTTTCTTGCTGTCATGATAGCCAGTGGCGCCATCTACGAGGATTTTGTTTAACCTTAAGATTACTTTATTTTATTTTACTGACTCTGAATATTTTCTGGAATTTAATTTTATTCTAGGCGCTCGTGGCGCCATCTATTGAGTGAACGAATTTAATTCTTTTTTATTTCGGGACTTTGAATATTTTTCGCTGATTGGGGTGAGTTTCGAACATGCGCCCTTCGGATCCAAAAAGTATTGATGCTTCAATTGACCGCGCGCTTTGCCAATTGAGCCACCAATGCTTTCACTCAAGTAAAGGTTTAAATGAATCTCAATATAATTTTCAGTGTTTAAGAACGATGATGGTGCCATCTGTTGACGGGAATTTATTTTTTTTTTCAAATCTAATTATTTCTTTGAACTTGATTTATTTTTCAAACCGAAATCATACTTTCTCAATGAAAATTAATTTTTTTCTGTTCATTACTCAATGAAGTTAATTTGCATACAAAATTTCAATTAGTAATTTGACAAATTAAATTAATTTCGAACATTTGAAAATTTAAATATTTTCTCTAATTTCGCAGTTACAGTTTTTATCAGAGTAGTGAGTTCAGATACAATGTTGATTACACGTACCCACATGATTGTTCACCGGATGATATTGATAAGCTTGCGGTCAGAGGTCGATGATTCAATGTCAACAAGAGTGGGTCCCCACCTCATGTGATAAGAGATTACACATACTTTCTTGTGATTATCTTGAGATTAAATGACACGTGATGTTTAATCAATCCGACTGCAGCGCCACGAACTGATATCTCTTTGTGACCATTTTCATGATAAAAATTCATTCTGACTCCTGATTTCATTGTGTTCAGTTGCTAGTTTTATGCTGTTTGAGAAATTGAAAATGGATTACACGCTGTCTTCAAATGCCCTGAACGTTCAAGTTAAAGAACGCTTTTACACTCGTACAGAAGCTGATGCTATATTCAATGAACTTTTAAATATCCCATTTCAACCAATTAACGTTGTGGTGTACGGAAGACATTATACACCGAAACGCAAATCGTATGCCTTTGGTGATGAAGGACTGGACTATCGTTACTCCGGCACCTCGAATCCGGCTCATATATGGAATCCGATGATGATGAAAATTAAAGAGGATGTTGAAAAAACTACGGGAAAGTCATACAACTATGCCCTGCTCAATTTCTACCCAGATGGAAGTGCAGCTCTCGGACAGCATAAAGACAATGAGAAGAGCATTGATCCATCCAGCGGTGTTGCATGTGTCAACTTTGGAGCCTCCAGAACCCTCTCCTTTGAAAGATCCGGATTTCAACCTCAAGAATTAGAGTGTCACCATGGCAGTTTATATGTTATGCTACCCCCAACCAATGAACTCTTCACCCATGGGATTAAACCCAACAGAACTGTAACTCTGCCGAGGATCAGCATCACCTTTCGAAACATCATGAGTGATGTGACCCCACCTGCAGCGAAACGTTCATGGTCCGAGACGTGGACTTTGGATGATTTCCCTCTCTTCAATCAGCCTGAAATGGAAATTGTATCGACTAGCTCTCCACGTCGAAGAAAAGTTCCCCGTATAACTACCCTCCCTCAAGCTGTTTTTAAAAGCGGAGGATCAAACCTCGAGAATGCCTCGACGACGATGTGCGCCCCAGCGGAGACATGCACCCCAGCAGAGACACGCATCCCAGCGGAGATGGATGACCCCTCGGTCAACCCAGCGGAGACGTGTGTCCGAGCGGAAAAGATTGAAGTTCCAGCATTAGAGAAACCTCTTCCTTTACCCCCTGTGTCTTCAACAAACCAGACCGAATCTGTGCAAAGTTCCTCTCCGAGTGACACAGTGTTTAAAGTGTCGTCTTCTTCTTCTCAGTCATCCGCCGGAGAACAATCAGCGGATTGGCTTGACATATTCTTACAAAATGCATTCAAACGTTTTGACGAGCGCAACTTAAACGTTTTGGAGCTCGATAATGATCTTCAAATTAATGTGTGTTTACGAAAAAATGGAAAAATCACGATTGTGCTTGAAAATAGTGTTTCAGGTGTAAAAATTAATTTTCAACCACTAAGTTGGCTTCATTTTCAGAGAAAAATATGGGAATACAATTCCAGATACTCCAGCAGCAACTTTGTAGCAGGAAACGATGCACTTGTTATTTGTAGAAATGGTGACTGTGAAATTTATCAACTTGTAGAAACCGTCGAAGAATTCTCGATGAAAAAAGGATGTATCGTCCTCAGTGAATACAATATAAAGAAAATAAAGGATGATAATATGATTTTTGATGAAAAAATTTTAGAGGCAGTATTTGACCATTTCCGACAAATGTTAAAATGCGAAGAAATGCAAGTTTTTCAAAATCCTGCTGATGAAGTAGAAACATTTGAAATTATCTTTGACTGTTTTATCACCGAAATGCGAGCATGCATTAACATGAACTATGAGTGCACAGGATGTAAACATAATCATCCCTCACAGAAGCGACATGAATGCATGTCATTAACAGTTAAAGAAAAATATTACACAATGGATGATAACATTTTCATTTGTATTGACTTTTTAAAACTTGTAAATGATTTGGTTACTAAGGTGAAAATGAGTGATAACGAAATTCAAAAAATGAATGTGGAGTATTTGAAAGCTCTAATGGATGATTTGTAAGTACTTTTTCCAAATATTATTGTGAATGATTAATAAATGTATTATTTCCTTTAACTTTGTTTCTCTGTTTTCATTTAATCAAAATGATGAAAAAGTCAATGATGAGGCAATGATTCAATAATAATAACTTTTTTATTAATACATATTATCCCATTTTGCATTTGATTTTCGCTTCCTTCTTGGAAGAGAATTTACAAGTTTAGGTGTAAGAACAGGTTTCACATCTGATTCTTCAGTGACAATTTTCTTCTCGTATAGATTTTTATTCTTCACAAAAAATTTAGGGACATTCATTTCTTGCAATGAATTTAAAAATTCATGTGACCAAGGCACATCAACAGTTTTTTTCCTGTGGCTGAAAATTAAATTTAATAAATCAGCAATATTCGAATGTTCAATCTTCTGATGTTTGTAAATGACTTCACCCTTATCATTCCAGGTGAGAATATCCGGACGCCTTTTCATAATATCCATCAAGTTCTGGGCTTGATTCAAATATTGTTTATTAATAGTGCTGAATATGGTGGGTTCATACTGCTGGCGGTTTTCTTCTGTTTTTCTTTCTTCTTCTTCTCGAGGTGGGGTCCAAGGAGGATTGTTTTCTGCTAGATTCAATTTCTTTTGCAGTAATTCTGTATACTTTGCCAATTTTTCATGTTCATCAAGATTGCTTTGCAAAATATTCATCATCTGTGTATCAAGTTCACTCAACTGCTTAGGTGTAACCGTATGCTTTGACACCATTTCTTCAGGAATCAGGGCGTATTTCTTGGCGTGCTCCATTTCCGAAAATGGATGATAATATATTCACGGCAGCAGGAATGAGAAAGCTAAGAAAGCCACCTTTTTGAACGACCAACTTTCGTTTTTTAGCTAAAGCTAATTTTTTATTCGCCAACTTGCGAAGGGTCGTCTTATGCTTTGATAATTTCTTCTTTTGATGTTTCGAAATAGGTATATTTCCACAGAGTAAATTATGACTGCACTCACATATTGCTTTGATACAACCTATATCAATATTTTTCAACAACTCTTTCTGAAGTTTTGCAGGACAAATTTGCAAGAGATGTAACTCGTTCAGCTGTTGCTTCGTGATTGTCATGATTGAAAATGATTCACATTATTTATAACATGTCTGTTTTATACTGCTCTTCTCTGATATATATACTGAGTCTCATAGGGAAGAATATTTGTGCGTAATCTCATTGGTTCGGGTGTTTCATTTCTCAAGTCGATCAAGAGATAAGAAAACTTTTTCTTGGTCGCGTCTTCAAACACTTCTTGGAAAAATTTCAAATGTCTTGGAAAAATCTGGTTTCCTAAATGAGTCACCTGACTCAAATCTCTCCTATTTTTGAAAAGGAGGATATAATGTGCATTTAAAGTAATTTCACGCATTTCTTTTCCCTTGTGAAAGAAATTTTGCGTTATGAATATAACTGAAATGTTGAGATGATGACTGCCTCGAGTAAATAACTTAGTGATGACATCATTTTTTCCACACTCTGCCATCAAATCATCAATGATGAACAATGTATTATCTCCTAATAAGTCCATATAATTAGCAGGAAATCCTTCGACGAACGTCACATCCGGTATCGTATCATACAAACTCTGATACACACCATAGAACCATACAACTTTGTCAGGTACTTTTGAAAACATTTCATGTCTATGTTTCAGAAGATTTGATATGAAATGACTTTTCCCACTTCCGGTTGGCCCACTGGCTACCATTGTAAAGCTGACTTGCAGCTTTGGAAATTCCATCGTGAATGAGAGACAGAGAAGAATGATATTCATTTAAATATAAATTTATTGATTGAAATTCGGAAATACATGAAAATGATTGGCTACAAAATTATAGACACTTTTGTCATTACACATGTGTCCGTTTACAAAAGTTGATAATATTGTTTTCAATGAACGACCGCGACATTTTGAATATAAATAATAAATACAATACTGACCACACACGGCCGTGACATTACTCTGCAATGTCATAGGGTTATAAGTCACAGTTGGAAATTGTGATACAAAATCATGAATAGGTCCTTTGAAAAAAGATGGGGGATGTCCATAAGAATCGAAAAATTCAAGTTGATGCTGATCAATATAAAAGGCCACCCAATGACTTCCGGATTCGTTCGAAGTGTCCACGTTTGCAACAAAACAAGCAGGGGTTTTATGAATAATGACATCGTTTAAATAATCACTAGGAAACACACCTAGGAAATATTTTTTGGTGGATGAGTCATTTTGTAGAATACTCTGTATTTGATTCGAATCCATTCTAATTGGCGAAATCACATAACACGTGACGAGATTTCGTAATTTCGATCACGTTTTGAAATTCGGCGTAGATTAGTAGTGATAGAGTTTCGGCGATTGCTTTGCTAAATTTAATTTCAACTCTCAAATTTCCTTGATGCTGTAAATTTAAATGGGGACCATTACACATATCAGCAGAGAGGTCGAAACAGTATAATGCATTTCCTTTCGAAAATTGTTCACGTGATACATAAATGCCTTTATCACTATTAAATCCTTCAAACATGCTGTAGTAAGCACGGATGTAATTATTATTTTCAAAATCTAATTCCAATGGTTTACTGGGTACGGGTTGTCCATCCACGTAAATAGCAACAAAATTTGCATTATGATGAGCAAACTGAAATGGGTTCTTGCGATATTGTCCATTCATAGCAGCATTTTCCACACATCCAATCACAACTCTTTTAGGCATGACACCTAAAAATACATTATCTTGTGTGAAGGAAAAACTTCCTTTCGAAATGGAGTAGGTCTTGCATAGAACTCTATCGATGGGGTACTTGGCAGAACTTTCTTCTAAAGCCTTTGCATGTCCGAGAGAAACTCCTGGGCTGACTTGTACTTTTCGAATGAATAGAGAGGCATGATCCAATATCACTTTATAGTCGGCACCGTCTTTGTTTGATAAGAGACAGAATGGGGCACTGCTTCGAATCATCTTAATTTTAATATCGACCAAATTTAGCATAAGTCGATTCTGTTCGAAAATATCACTATGGAGCTTTCCGAGGAGTTCAAACTGGTTACTATTTTTGCTGAGTTCATATCTTGCTTTTAATCCATCATCTGCATCTTCGGCTGTCGGATCGATTTTAACAGGATTGGAGTCTTTGTAAAACATCTCACAGGTGAGTAAACTTTTCTTTGCATCTTCTCCATAATTCAAGAGAGTTTCAATGTATGCACGATAAGGATATGTATTGCTTGCTGAAGAAATGATTCGCTCGTTCAAACTGACATCGATTTGTGAAAAAAGAGAATGCAGGAATAAGTTGGCTGGAACAACAGGTTCTTTGTCAGGTAATGCAGATCCATCAGACTTGACTATTTTTGCTTTCACATAGATGTAAGATGCCGAGAGGTCCGTATATTCAGATCCGGATCCGGATATTAAGTACTCCAGTGGTCCACCATCTTTCACGCTGGCGATAGGATGATATTCGACAAAGTTTCCTTTTTCAATAGCAGCTTGAGTAGGAGGTAACGTAAATAAGTCCAGTTCCGATTTCACACATGCTTCGGAGTCACGATGGATGAGAGAGGCCATTTTTCTTAGGAGAAGATATCGTGATGTCTTTTCACTCTCTTGGTTTTGCGAAAACTGATTGGATTCTCATAAAGCTTACGCTTTTTATTCTTTTTTCCAGATCCAATCATGGTTTTAATTTTAACTGCAGCTTTATCAGTCAAATTTTTTCCAGCTTCTTTCAGTCGACGCTTCGCAGCCACTTTCAGATTTTCACCACGTGACACATCATTGAATAAGTCAACACCACTATTCAAAATTTGCTTTCCAACCGTCTTTGCCCCTGATTTGAATAGGGGAACCGCAGCTCTGAAGAAAGATTTGAAGAGACCGCCGAAACCATATCCTCTTTGATATGGGGCACCTTGATAATAATTAAGTCCATTTCCAATTTGCTGAGTATAGTAATCCTCGAAGGATTTTTGGCAGCATTGATATGGCACATACATCATGAGAGGTACTTCTGGCGAAAGTGAAGTTTCACGTACGATCTCCCACGCTCGAATGGCACTAACAGTCCAGTGTTGGTCCTTATAACGATTTCAATGGTGTCTATAATTTTTCGACTCACAGGCAGATAATGAGGTCTTTCATATTCAACGCTGACCATCTCTCCGTCAGTACCTGTTACTGTAACTGTTCGAAGGAGAGGTGCATACACATCTCCCACGATTTGATGTTCGATAATATCTGTATAAATCATCAACACTCTGAAATGAGCATTTGGATCTGCAATTTGAGGGCTGAACGCTGTCTGCTCTACATTTTTGTCGCTCTCGCCACCGATGACCATAGGTGGAAATCCCAACATCTGTGATAATCCTTCATGAAAGACAACGCGCGCCTTGTTTTTTACTTTGATACGCACACGTTTTGTCACAGCATTATAGTTGAATGAAATTCGATTATCATGGTCTGGTATACTTAACGCTTTTAAAATGTCAGGCACATTTTCATAACATCCAGGTGGAATATTTCTGCCTAATTCTTTTCCATCACCCAAATCAAATCCGATCAAGTTATTCTCTCGGTTCACATTATACCAAGTATGAGGATAGATCAATTCGACTAAGGCGCATTCCCACTGGCCGGTTAGTTCAATGGGTGTTGGTAGTCGCGTAATAAAATGCGATATCTTATTATCGGGAAAATAATTCAAGGAATTATCGCTCGGCAATGTGACGAAGAACGACATCTCGACAAGACTGAGCAAGTTATATCATGTGCTCGATATTTATAGTTCAGACAGCTGCAAGGCTGGAATCCATTGGTTGAATTTATCCGGGTATCCACGAAACTTGACAAAATATTCAGTTTGATTTCCCTTTTTCCTCTTTCGCAATATTTTTTCAACAGTATAATCTTCTTTAAGTTTCACTTTTTGTAATTCTTGAGGATAAAAAGTACCTTGAATGGCCTCGCCCATTAAATCTTTCACACGATATACAGGAATGGATCTTCTCACGCACTCTGTGACAATGAACATTTCTTCTGTCCAATTTGACTCATACCCTTTTTCAAAGGTGAGTTTTTGCTTTGAAATACGAACGACATCTCCAACATTGAAAGTGCAAGGTTTCACTTCTGTATCTTGATTATCGCCATAGGTTGCGAAATACACATCACTCTCGTTATCATCGTTCACTTCTGCAGGTGCTCTCTTGATAGTGGAATGGTAAGTGATATTATAGCTTTTCACCAAATCGTCTAAGACATCTATAAAATTATAAGTATTTTGACTCGTAAAATACTTCCACATTTTTGTTTTCAGGGTACGATTGAACCTTTCTACGACCGAGGCCTTTGTGGCGTTAAAAGTCGTAAAGAACTTGACTTGATTCTCTCGGAGAAACTTTTGAAAGAGTGCATTTTTAAATTCGCCACCCTGATCTGTTTGCAACAACTTTGGCTTTCTCTCAGAAAAAATAATCTTGAAAGCGTCGACAATCTCTCGAGGCTGTTTCGTCTTCAGGGGCTTCGCCCAAGCATACTTTGAGAAAATATCAATACATGTCAATATATATCGATAACCACGGTTATGTTTTTGTAAACTTGTAAGATCTGCGAGATCTGCCTGAAATTGATGATTCATAGAATGGATGATGACGCGATTGGTTGGGAACTTCTTTCTCACTGGACGGTGGAGTGTGTACGCATCCACTCCCGACAAATATTTCTGGATTACTTTCTTGGGTACTTTTCCTCGCGCAGCACGATATAATGCATCGACACCACCAAAACTTGCTTCTCGACCCGGTTCCAGATAAGCCTTCTTCATTACAGCAGGAAAAATGATTATTCGACACTTTTATATGAATCATCCTCGAAACGATATGAGTGAATTAGATGTATCATTCGGTTTCAGTAGAAAATCAACTTCAAAATCAGATTTTCCAGTTAAAATATATATTATACCCATCACAATACACAAACTGATATAAAGGACCGTAATCCACACAACCTCCTCTCTCGATGCCATAACTAAAAATGAAAAGGTAGTACCTGCAATATAATATTTTATATTCAACACTTAAAAATTGAATAAATTTCCGTCAACAGATGGCACCATCATCGTTCTTAAACACTGAAAATTATATTGAGATTCATTTAAACCTTTACTTGAGTGAAAGCATTGGTGGCTCAATTGGCAAAGCGCGCGGTCAATTGAAGCATCAATACTTTTTGGATCCGAAGGGCGCATGTTCGAAACTCACCCCAATCAGCGAAAAATATTCAAAGTCCCGAAATAAAAAAGAATTAAATTCGTTCACTCAATAGATGGCGCCACGAGCGCCTAGAATAAAATTAAATTCCAGAAAATATTCAGAGTCAGTAAAATAAAATAAAGTAATCTTAAGGTTAAACAAAATCCTCGTAGATGGCGCCACTGGCTATCATGACAGCAAGAAACGTAAAAGCAACAAGTGTTGCCATTCAAAGAAACCTAAATATTTGGTTGTCATAGCAACCAGATCATCACCTTGTAGTCTTGCGTAAGCAAGAACGTGTTGCCAACCGAAAACTCCCGGCGGCCCCAAAAACACAACAAGTGTTGCCATTCAAAGAAACCTAAATATTTGGTTGTCATAGCAACCAGAAAAGGTGTTGCCATTCGAAAAAAAGCCTCATAACCTTCTTCAACGTGTAAAACTCCCGGCGGCCCTGAAAACAACTCAACCCCAAGCAGCAGCCCCTAAACAACTCAACCCAGGGTGGGGGAGGTGCAGGTGGGGGGAGGGAAGGTCGCAGGGGGTGGAGGGGAGGGGGTGTTAACACCCCAACACCCCCTCCCGCAGCAGAACCGGCCTTTATATACTACTCGTAAAAGCCTACTATCTCTCACTTTGTCGTTGAACTTAAATTACTCCAATCTCAGTTTAAAGAGGATCTTTCGAAGTCACTCTCAGCATTCCATCTTGTTTCCACTCCGGGGACGATCTCCCTTTAATGACGTTATTTCCAAGTCGTTAAACTCAAGAGAAGACATTGAATAAATCCGCGCCGGGCGAGTAAAAAATCCCATCGCGGCCAACTCTTTTGTCAAAACAATCACCACTCGGTGCCTCCGGTGCGTTTTTGACGGCAAACATAACGCTATTCTCGCTTCCGAGCCGTCATAAATTTAGAGGAGAGAGACAACTGCAGAGGACTATCCCACATAAAATACAAGCAAACTGCCAGTGCCGCGCGTTCATTTATGCTCTATTTTTAAATCCGAGATAAAAGGAAGACAATAGCTGCGCGAACAGACAGACATAAGGGAGCTAACATTGTTACACGCACACACACAGATGCATATATGTATATATATATATATATAACCTTCGCTTGGGAAGATTTTTAACTAGTTCCGGCGCCGTACATAATTAGACTGGACCCTATTCTATTGTCTCCGCGCAGAGCCGCATTTTAGACAAACCCAAAATACCACAGAAAAGGCACAGAACAAAAAAGAGATGGATGAGAGAAGAGCGGGGAGGGGGATGGCGTAGAACAAAAAGTTCGGATGCTCTCTTTTAGAAACAAGGACCGTCGTCGGTTGCATGTGAGGAGTTGAGCTTTTCGCGCGCCGGCGTGACGTTCGAGTCGCGTGCCAGAGATGACCAGGAGGTTAAGCCGCGGTAAATGGATTTCTTATTTGATCGTCTGCGCGACGTTGGTTTCGGAATCCGATATCCTTGAGGTTCCGCGGCTGATTTATGGAATGAAATGATAAAGCGGGCCTCACGTTAGACGCAAGCGAAGGTTCACGTGTTTCTTGAATTCCGCAGTAGCATAACTCTTAACATTGCCAGAACTCTCATGTGGGTCGTTGCCTTGCATTGCAGAAGTTAATTTCGTAGAAATTACACGTCACTTTGTATTCGTCCCATTCTTCAACAACGTTGCCCCCACCCCCTCCCTTAAAATGGCAAATCTTGCTCAAAAACTACAAAAACTTTTCTTTTCCCTATTTGACCATTCTCGGATACATAGTTTGCAATTTTTGCGTAAAGCTTAATTGATGCACTGTCACTGTCTATCTGGCCCGTGGACCTGGGCATTATAATTTTAGGGACATCAAAATAAGGCAAAGGTAATTTTTGTTGAGAAGATTTTTGTTCGAGAAGATAATTTAACTTTAATTTTATAAGTCAAATTATGCAGCTTTGAATTATCATATTATTCTTCAAACAGATATATGGAAAATGTTTAAATGGTTAACCTAGTTATTTTGCTGAGAGTAGAATATTTGTACATAGCGTTCACGCAAATTGAAGTAACTTTTATAACCAGTGTCAAAATAATCTGTTATATAGTATAAAGACATATTAATTTAAATAGACATAAAAATGTCATACACATGGACAAGTATTGCCATTTTGCGAGGATTAAAAAAAAAAGGACTTGCGTTCTACAGCAAGATTAAGTTAGTAGATCTAGATAAAATATAAAACTGCCTGTAAACTTAAACAATTTTGAAAACTTTTCTGCAAAGAAAAAAAAAAAAAAAACACCTTCTTAGTCTTACATTACTGTTAATAGCAAAAATGTGAAGTTCTATGCGAATGAAATGTTCTACACATAACCCCAGCATGTTTTTTTTTCTACCAATTACACTCATTTATTTATTCATTATTATTATTGCTATTTTCATTTATTTTTTTTTTCCATTACTATAAGTACCACGAAATTGGCTTTTAACAAATGTCGTCAAGAAATTTGCTTAGAAATTATTAAAACCGACTGCAAATTTTGAAAACGTTCTGCCAAACCTATACCATCTAACTCCGTTCGTTTTTCAGCCCTAATATCCCCACCCCCCTTCCTGGCACTGAAACTGACCAACAGCAGAAAACTTCACTGAAAACTCAAGTCCAAGTTCACGGGAAGTCGTCTTCTGCGACCATAATTGAAAAAAAGAGTCCACACAATGCACGACAACGTCTCCCACACACCTGATAACGCGCCGGCAGGAAAATATGGCTCATAACTTCCATTCGGGAGCATCCCCCAGGGAGGAGAGAGGCCTCAGCTGCAGGCGGGATCCAAGAAAAACAGATATGTGCAAGAGTGGATGGAGGGTTGGCGGCAGTGGACTCATATCAGGGATATGGCAAAGCGAGAAATATGAGCCATCAGCCGGTGCGGAGGATTGCTGCTGTAAATCCTGATCGGCCCCCTTCTGACCACGAAACAGCACTTGGGCTTTTATTTTCTTTTGCCGAACCAGAGATTTACGTCGATGAGGAGGGTCCGACTGCTGGCCGGACCGAACGGTCCGGGTCGACAGCGGTCAGACATCTTTGACCCGAGGAAGAGGGGAGGAGAAGATTATTAATCTTCTGTGTAGAGAATAGCGACTACCGTGAACGAAACCAATTTAATTAGTAGAGGTTTAAAAACGGGTCTTGGCTAACGACCACTAAAAAGCAGTTGCCTTTATTACTGAAAAATATTACTGAAACATTTATAAATGTTCTACTAAAATCTCCAAAGTATTATTAGCAAAAATTGTGTAAAATTATATGCATAAAATCTCTGGCTAAACCAGAATTACTGTCCTGCAGTCGTGTCATTGTCATTTATTTTCCTACGCACAACCCACACTATTATTATTGCTCAGGGTTATTATTCAATGGTTGCGGAACGCTGCTGTAGACTACAATATTCAAACAAAAGCTGGATAATTCAGACAAACTTTGTAAAATTTGCAGATGAACCAGCTTCTGGTGAGCCCGGACTAACAAAAAATATTGTTTTACCTCTTATTAAGACTAAAATTCTTGCATGAAACAAGGACCAACGGTAACGCACTTCACTCAAAGCCAGATGGTAGCAAGTTCTAATCTAGATAGTCTGAAGAGTCAAATTTAAATTAAAATGTTAATTAAAAATTTTGTTCAAACTGAGAGATAATTGTGGGACAGTCACATGTTCTACATTACTCTTGTGCGTTTTAGAAATACAATAGTTTTGTAATGCTTTTTTTGAAATGCGTATTGGTCTGCTAAATGGTATCAGGTATAATTCTATCTTTTAGTATAAAAGAGCGAAGCAAAACACTTTTCCAAAGATAAATATCTAATGATAAATAAAATGTAATAAATGATATTAATTAAAAATGTGTAAAAAAATATAAAAAGGAGAAAGAAAATGAAAAAAAAATGTTTTTTAAGACATTAGCCAAATTTATCCAGAAATCCCAACACATATTTATAAATGGTACAAATTATTCCTATGTTTTACTTCATGCTGCAATTCAGGCATTTATCAATGGTTATGTTTGCTATAAGATTCTGTCCCACTTGTATTTTTATTTTACCGTTTCTAATTGCTAGAAATACAAATTAAACAGTTTAAGGGGGGGACCACTAGTTTAAAATTTGCGACTCGGAAAAATTTCAAGATTTTTTGATTGCTCTTTATTTTCAGAAATTAAGGAACTATTTTCACACGTTGAAACATGCCTTGACATTTTCCCGCACATTTGAGAGGTACAAACTTTCTTTCGATATCCCCTCATTTGTTCACCTACTGGGAGTACCAAAAGTAGCATAATTTCGTGACCAAAGATGTCGCTGAGCGCAAACAGACCTGTAACCTGAACGAGGCAGAGGTTGTCCCGAGGGATATCCCGGCGAAGTTCATAACTGCTCCACCCGCTTCAGAATTGTTTCTCATAAACACGACCGATATAGGATAGATGGGGAGTTGGGGTTGCCACGCTCGAATCCTCGCCAAAACGGGAGAAATAATCCGACAGTCACCGATATGGACAGAGGATATAGGTCAGAATAAAATAATTTTGGAAAAAAATAGAACCAACTTCAGTTAGAAATTGCTCTAAAAAGTAAAAAATAATTGTTTTCTTTGAACACCATCGAAACTACTTTTAAACATAAGATTTGAAGTCGGCGCAAAAACAATGTATAGAATCATGCGCAACTACAGTTCAACTACATAAATTTTAATGGATCTAGGTTCTTTAAGAGCATTCGCATACATTTCATTCATTACCACACATTCATGTAATGGTACAAATAGTCTGCTTTTAATTTTCAATGGTTTCTCTGAAAAATGTTGGCTAAATATTATTAAATATCATTTTACCCATTGTTTTTGCGCCGACTTCAAAACTTATGTTTAAAAGTAGTTTCGATGGTGTTCAAAGAAAAAAATTATTTTTTACTTTTTAGAGCAATTTCTAACTGAAGTTGGTTCTATTTTTTTCCAAAATTATTTTATTTTATTCTTTTTAGTGTAAGTGTACTTATGAAATAAGGTAATGTTTCCATTACGAAACTTCACCCAATTTTCTTAAGTAAATGCTCCATAAAACTAACTGAAAAAAAAGGAAGAAACTATGAACGCGTCTAAAATTTTAAACGAATGACACTAAAAAATAATCTTTGTTATTCTCTGGTATTTATTTGTGTACTAGCTTAATCAAAGCCATTTAAATATCAACGGCTTTTCAACTAATTTATATTTCAAAGCAATTCTAGTTTCTCGTTGTTCTTAAGATTTTAACACATACGAGGTGTGTTCAAAAAATAACGGGAATTTTAATTTTTTGAAAAAAATATTCATTTATTCATCTACATTGATGTTGTCACCTTCAAAGTAATCCCCCCTGGATAATATACACTTGTGCCAGCGCTTCTTCCAATCCTCGAAACGCTTATTAAATTCGATCTTTTGGGTAGCCTTTAGCTCTTTCAGCGATGCACTCTTAATGTCATCTATGCTTGTAAATCGACGACCCTTTAAGGTTCCTTTTATTTTTGAGAATAAGAAGAAATCACAAGGAGCCATGTCTGGTGAATATGGAGGCTGAGGCATCATTGCAGTATTGTTTTTGGCTAAATATTTACGAATAAGCAATGAAGTGTGTGCTGATGCATTGTCGTGGTGCAAACGGAACGACTTGTCTTTCCACAAATCTGGGCGTTTTTTATGGATTGCTTCACGCAAACGACGTTGAACTTGTAGATAGTACTCCTTGTTAACCGTTTGGCCTTGTGGCAAGAATTCATGATGCACTATGTCATTAAAATAAAAAAACACAGTGAGTAGAACTTTCACATTTGACCGCACTTGCCGAGCCTTTTTCGATCTTGGCAAGCCATTAGGCTTCTACTGGGATGATTACCTTAGTTTCGACATCATACTCGTATACCCATGTTTAGTCACCTGTTAAAACACGTTTCAGTTCTTCTGCATCGTTGTTGACTTCATTTAGTAACTCCTGAGAAACTTCCATTCGCCGTTCCATTTTTTTTGTTCAAAAGTCAACAATTTTGGAACAAATTTTGCTGCTACGCTTTTCATACCTAAACACTTCGAAAAAATTTGATAGAATAAGACAATAGATATTCCAACATCATCAGCAACTTCTCTGATTGTGATTCGGCGATCGTTCATAACCATTTCGTTCACTTTTTCCACGATTTCATCGGTTGTTGATGTGCTCGCGCGTCCAGTGCGTTCATCATCTTCAACGTCTACACGGCCATCTTGGAAACTCTTATACCACTCGTAAACTCTCATTTTACTCATAGCAGAATCCCCATAGGCCTTTATCAACAATTCACAAACTTTGTTACACTTAATATCATTTTTTACACAAAATTTTACACAAATTATTTGTTCCATTACTTTCATCCAACAAAAATCGCCAAACCAATAAAACACCTCTAACCTTACCTGTTGCCAACGAAAAAGTAACAATGAAAACAGTTGGCAATTTTATGTTTTATTTTAAAGGTATGTCTACCAACATAACACAAAAAAAAATTTGTCAATCGGACTCTCCAAACCCGCGCAATTTAAAAATTCCCGTTATTTTTTGAACACACCTCGTACTACGTACGTTCCCGCTAATGAGTTTCATGTTTGATTTAGTTAAGCCTTCATGTAAAATTCTCATTATTATTACAGTTTCATATCAACCACTTTTGTAACAATGGATTTTATACTTAATCATTTAGGACAAATCGCTTTAAATTCGACTACTTATTAATATTCCATACTTACTCCAGAGAAGCCTTGGTTCAAAATTTTTATCATGATTACTATTAATATTGCTGTTGCGAGGCAACAAAATTTTTGCAACAATGGATTGAAAATTTAATCATTTAATGGGGAAATGACATGAAATTTACTGTTTTCCTTAATAACTTTTTTTCTAGTGAACAAATGTCGTCATATGAGTACAGGGTACCTAAGTTACACCATCTCCTATCGATTAAAAATAGAATCGTCCAAATCGGTTCAGTAGATTAGATGTTATGTGCGAACAAACAAAAAAAAAAAAAAAAAAAACATACGCTTTGAATTGATAACCTCCTCCTTTGTTGAAGTCGGTTAAAAATAGTTTTAGAGGAAAGTGAGCAGAAGTATAAATAGAGAAGTATGATTTAAAAAAGTTTCTATTTAATGTTTATTCATTTAACAAAGCTAATAATTGGTAGTAAATTATTCTGAAAAGAAGAAAATATCAAGCTAATTCATTTATTTTAATTAAAAGAGAGAGAGAGAGAGAAAGAAGAAGTAAGGTAGAAATAGAAAATCTGGAATTGAATCAAACACATCACTTCCATCATTGATCACCGCTTTCTCTGCCTGATTTTCTTAGGTAAAACCTTCCGCGTATTTACGCATGCGTCAGGTCTTCTCTGATCTTACCAAATTAGGGGTGATAGGTAAAACAATAAAGGGAAGAATAATAAGAAACATTTCGAGCTGTATCAGACAACGTATAACGTAGAACAAAGAAATACACATGTTAGTTGAAGGTGTCAAAAGGATAGCAAAAAATGCAAGTTTTAAATTTAAGACTTCGGAAAGTTTCCAGTCACTACCAATCATCCCTTTTTTTAGTGGAATGGTTTCGATAGCTAGGCACGACCTTCAAGAACGGAACAATGTACACAATAGTAACAATGCAATATTTGGACGAAACAAAATTGTTGTTATCGATGTCACTTGGGATTCCCCCTCATGTAGAGAATATCCTTTGAACACAGAAGAGAGAGCCGCTCTGAGATAGAATCCTCCCCAAATAAGAGAGGAGTCCTTCTTTGGCATCGATAGATGGCAGCACTGCTTTTACAACTTAGGCTCATTTTGAAAAGGAAGGGAAAAATCACCAGCAACTCTGTACTCATGGTAACTGTTAGCGACTGACCACAGGTCTATAGAGCCTAGAAATTCAACGAGTTTAGTATATACTAAATTGGATATTTGATGGCGACAGGCTCCGAACCTTCCGCTTTCGAGTCCAATACATTATTCATTAGGCTATCCACGGCCCAAAGTTGTTTGCAGTCAGCTCTATCTATTCGAAACCTGTCTAGTATATATCTCAAATCCAGCATAGGTGGGATGTAACTCGAAATGTACACATTTCTATAACTCCTAGATACACATTTCGAGTTAATTTTATACGCCTGAATATAACCGATTGCTCTGCCTTTGTTCAAAATTTGTGACATGGGCATTTCTCAAATTCAAAATGTTCAGAAAAAGTAGCACAAAAACAATGTCTTGATCGCAGTGACACATCATAACAATATCATCAACATCAACCCACAAATATTTTAATTTACAACCAACGGTCCTATGCCTGGAAGAGCCAGTTAAGACATTCAATCAGTGATTGAAGGATCGAACCCTCCCTGAGTGCATGAAAGACTCGCAGTGTACACACGAGATATGTAGTACGTACTTATTGAATCTTTGGGACCGCAAGTTCTGGGGTCCGGTCGTTAAGCGATTTCCCTTGGACATAGATTGTTTTGAAAAAGTTCCTTCCCCTCCAACCTCATATCCAAATTGTGGAGGTGGAGATGACTGATGACGCCATCTCTGGCAGGTTGAGACAGCTATTCGTGACAAGTGTTGAATTTTACAGTTACCTACCAACAAGGTACTTCTTTACAAAGACAATCAATTTTGTGTCATTGAGAAGATGAATGTGATTTTTTGAATTTTACCTCTGCATTTGAAAAAAAAAGGAAAAAAAAAAATTATTATTATTACTATAGCCGTAATTCTAAAAATGTTCAAGCTTTGTCCATCTCGATTTTTTCCTTTAAGCTCCCATGAGTTCCAGATACACCTAGCCAGAATTCTCTGCATTTTGTATTTTATTCCTCAAACTGCTTTCAGTATGCAGCTAAGACATTCCAAAACCAGAAATTTCGTTTCTATCGCCATTTGAGGAGCCATGCTCGCCAAATGCAGCCATTCCAACTCCAGTGACATACGAGCGAAACGAGGCGGAGAGAGGTGCTTGTGTTTGGATTAGAGACCCGGTTGACCCGCGGGGTGACAGGGCCCTGGGGACCTCTCTCCGCAGGGCCCTACCACCGGGGTGAATCCTCCTCTCCGTTTTTGGAGTAACATCGACCACAAGCAAGGATCCTCTCCCGTTTTATTTCCTGCTTATCCCGGATTTTTACCTTCAGAAGTAGATTCTGCCACTCTCTTGCCCCGGTTCATTGCATTGGCAAGGTTATGTTCCATCCATCCAAGAATAGTTGCACCGAGAGCAGTCAAAGGACTACTCCAAATGAAGCCTATCCCGCTATTAGACTTACTGTTCTTTTTAGAAGAAAAATTTTAAATTCATTAATAAAATTGAGTCTAAGAATACTTGCTCCGAGAACAGTCAAACCACTATTCCAGATGAAGTCTATCCCGCTATTAGACTTACTGTTCCTTTTAGAAGAAAAATTTAAAATTCATTAATAAAATTGAGTTAAAAAAATAAATAAAGTTAGCATTTATCACAACATATCAAGGTCCCTTCACGATCATCTACCCGGATATTATATTTTTTAAATATTTGAGCAAATAACTTTAAACAAATAAAACACCTACGTGTTGTTGACTTTTGTCAAATTAATTCAACGCGTTGTCAATGTATCGTAGCGCTACTCGTACGGCAGAAGTAACGACCAAGCTCTACATTGACGTAAAGCAGAAAAATAAAGCAGAAACTTGAAATGGATTAAACAGTTTTCCTATGGACAGTACCCGGATTTTCGGTTTCTGCCTTCAGTTTCGGTCGGTTTTCTGCTGATGTGGAGCCCGGCCCTTACGCATATAACCCTGAAAATAAGAATATCTAATTCTGGTGTGGTACACGCTGCTTTGAAAACCGAGGTGACTGGGACCATGGCGTAATTATTGAACTAAAAAGCGTCCTTGGGTGTTCTTGTTTTCGCTATACCTATGAATGCGATCTTGACCACTGCTGTTGGATGAGTGGCACGGTCTAAGCTTCAGCCAAGTACGCAAGCTTAAGGAAACACCTAAATTAACGTCACCGCGATGTAAGCCAAATTCAAAACTTATTTGACCACTAGTTCAGCTTCATGCTGGCAGCCACTTTCTACCCCTACAAAAGGCTAGCTAGTGTTTACGTCAAATCTATCTACGGTAAAAGTAGACTAACTGAATTCGATTTTCCCAATGGAAACTTTCCTGCTTATCTCCGATATGACATGTAAGTGAAAGCAGCACTCTTTCTGCATTCATACCTTATCTTAACGCCTCCAAGTTATGTTTGTCTGTTTTTGGCTGTTCACTGACCACCTAGTCATTTTTTAATTTTTTTATCGTTCTGTCTACCAATAAAAATCCAAATCATCTATGTCTATGATCCAGAATTCTAGCAATTTATCTATTTCTGTAGACATATTTATCTCTATTATTTCCGTATCTAGCTTTCTGTGAATCTCTATGGATAAAAATTACACCTATAATGCTGCTGTGGTAAACTGATCTCCTACATTGGCAATGTTTCCCCCTTTTTCTGATAATAGGGGAGGATAATGGACGTTGAATAAAACTATAGGTTACTTTCGGTCGTTTTGCGGAAGTTATTCCAACGCAACTGCTTTTCCTTTTTACGCGAAAGAGAGGTAAACATTGTCAATATCGCGGTTCAGTTTACCAGAAAAACACTACAGTGCCGTGCTAAGCACAAAGGTCGTATCTCTACAACACTTTTTAATAAAATTGAGTTATTTTTACCAAGATGTTCTTTGTAACTTTTTTTGTCTAGCAATGTTTTGCAATGTTTTGTTGTCATTTGAGAAAGAAAAATATTTAAAAAAAAAAAAAAACTGAAAAAGTACCTCTAGGCACAAAGATTTAAAGAGATCTCAGTTTGAGATCGTCTGCAGATACCACTTTTGCGCTTAGCACGGTAGTACACCTCCTGTCTATCTCTATATCTTCGTTAATCTGATTTTATATCCAGCTCTATCGAATTGATATCTATCAAAAAAGTATATATCGACCATTCTTAACTACATTGCCTAAATCTATCCCTCTGTCTCTAACGTGTAAAAGGAGCCCCCCCATCGCGAAAATTCTCGCTACGCCTTCTCCATAAAGCACCTACTTCTATTCGGTCAAAGCCGAAGGGTCAAGCGATGAGGTCATCCTGTGCGAGCGACTTGCCACACAATGGCGCCAGCAGCATCGCTTTCCCCACCATCCGCAGAAAATTATCACCAAATCGTTTCTCCCTGCTTTTTAACCCCACCGCGGGGTAGCGTGACCTCTCCGCATCCCTTGCATCACTCCCGACGAAAGGGGAGAAAGTTTGCATCCGTGGGATGAAGGGAGGTCGACCCCCCAAAGAGTCGGAACAAGCATTCATATTAAATTGATAGACATGTGTGCATTGATTTATAAATACACAGATATGTACAATGTAACTAGTTACCGTATAGTAATGATATATTCTACACGCGTTACAAACTTCCTCTACTTTCTATAGGAACTCTTGATTAATTTTACTAATTTAGAAAGCAATGCCATTGTTACAAGAGGGGCGTATGAGGTGGTGGTGGGGGAGTGTCCAGTCCATACAGGAAAACATTAGATGGGGATGCACTTGATCCTTTCATATGAAAAGAAGTATTTTAGCACGTCTTTTCAACTATGCTATAACAAATAATTACATTTTTCACTATCAGAAGCACTCATATTTAGAGCATTATCCCTTACGGGTTATTAAAATAAGGCTGACTAAAATTCATCTTGATAGAAAGAGTTTTTCGCGTACAACGCAGTGTTATTAGTATTTTGCCACGTACGCCTAAATTTGAACAAACGGACCAGTAATTAATTCCCAAGTCCTTCTGAGCGTCAAAAAGTTACTAAAACGGACCCAGCTTCTTGCTTTGGGTCATTATTGAAAAACAGCCTACAAATCGGAAAAAGGGATTATGACATATTTTGAGCACAAAGAGGAGTCCTTGACTTTCTCGTTTGCCTTGGTTCTCTTGACGACCTACGTAACTTCCAGGGAGCAGCATTGCAATAGGTCATTGTTAATAGGAGATGGAGGGGATTGACCCTGAAAATAGAGCGTTGGTTGCGCTCCTGTTTATCCCGATCATCTTTTACCGATGTTTTCAAAAACTGTAAACAAAATGCTTCTTATCGCAAACAAAAATTTCTTCGTATTTTCCTGCATCGAGATATGATGTTTTCCACGACTGTTACACCCCCGTTCCTACGTATCATGTTTCGGAAAATACGTCACCAACCCCCGATTCGAAGCGAAAACAAACCCCGCCGAACACCCAAGAAGACCCAGGCGATAAATATGTTGCCGATTCTTCTAATTTATTGCAAAATGGAAAAGTCACAGACGAAGAATGCAGGGCACCGAATTATCCCCCTTTATCTCCTTCCAAGAGTCTGTTTGCGAATGAGATAGTGTTTGAAGGACACACTGACCTATACACTTTTTTTTTGTTTTGTTTATTTTTACGTCGATGTGGACTATCTCTTGCACAACTGGTTCAGGTTCTTCGTTGTTCATAATGAACATTAAACCTATAAACAATTCAAATTCTTAATTATTACTTTCTAGAATTTTTATGAATAACACAGTCCTGCGATGAAAAAAATGAAAGAAAAGTAAAAAATGAGCTTTGTTTATTCTTTGGTGTTGATTTCAGGAAAAATAATGGAATATTTCTGTCATGTCAGAATTTTTTGAAAAATTCCTTTTTACGTGGATTTTCATGAACATATATATGATATCCCCCCCCCCCCCTGGACCTGAATTTTTTCTATCCCAGCCCGATAATTTTTCTACAATAGTAACACCTCCCTTAACACCACTTTGAAAAGCAACACATATCAAGCGGAAATTACATAACAGAAAGAGCTTTGCTTCTCTTGGTAAATCGTCCATTTCATGTTTATTATCACTTATAAAACGTATTTAAAGTAGTATATTGGTGATTTTCTTCCGGAATCTGCACCACAATTAGATGTAAAAAGTTTAAACTGAAAATAACTAATTTTTTTATTGTCCGGAGGATGTTTGTGCAATCATGTACAGCGATTGTTAAGCTCTTTTTTTTTAAAAAAAACTTTCTGTGCTATTAATCAAACTTGTTTCGGTTTTCTATTAACTCCTTTCTGATAAAAATATTTGTTCAAACATTTTGACATAAAATTTGTACTTTCATGCTCATCAAAAAGTTTTGGACATGCAAACTTGTTCTTTTTTTTTAAAATCAATCAACTGAAAACGGAAATGCTCTTTTTCCAATTGTTTGAGTATAGCTATTTTTAGTCCCGGAAAAAATCTTTAAAAATACTTTTAGTAATTTACTGTACTTGCTTATTCTAATTATTCAATGTTCATTCTTAATTATCAGTTCATGCCTATTGTTTGCACTTAATTTTACCAAGCAATTTCATCACTTTCAAATTATTCGTAAAAAAATGTATTACTTTCTTCTAACCCATAGTCATAGTCATGTAAAGCAGTATATATGACATTAGGAATACAGCAATTAAAATGAGCAGAAAGTTCTTTTTAGAAAGCACGGAGATAAGTTAAAAAGCTTATCATTTGCTTCGGATTCCGCCCATTATTCTGGGATTGCTTCCACTGATAAGCAGTTCAATGAGAATAGAGATAAGCAATTATAGGATCCTCTACCAAAAAAGGGACTATCTATGTAAAAAAAAGGGGAATTTTTAAAGTTTTGCTGCAAGATAAGTATTTGCTAAGTATTTGTTCTAAAGACCTAAGTTCGAGTCCATGTTATCTTCGGGGAAAATTGACAAGCATTTTGAACACCAGGTTCAAGGGTTGCAATTTCAATATTGGCAAGTCGCATATATTCCGTGCATGCTAATAGTGACTGGGAACTGGTTGTTTACCCAGGTCTGGTTAAAAAAAAAACCAGAGCTATTCAGGGGCCCACAGCACCGACTTTAATTTCGTAAACAGATAATTGTTTTACTTTTGAACACCCTTTGAAAGTGCAAAAATTTTTAGCACGACCAAGAACAAATTAATCCAACGTCCTGCAAGGATATTTATCAGATGTTACAATGAATTTATATTATATACATATTGAATGAAATAGATTAATCTCAAACTGTCGATTGTTTTGGTCAATGCATTACTAGTAGCGATAATTTTGTCAAGATCCAGGTCTCTGAAGCACTTCAAAACCACAGAGCATACGTCTAGTAGAAAATTTAAGATTGCCATTTCTGCCTCTAACATAAAAACGATTTTGTTTGATTGTTACATATAAGAATCCACAGCGTGGGCGAATTTCAACGAACTTACAATACTATTTAACACTTTTTGTGAGATTTATTTTTCTATCTTTCTTTTTTTTTATTTCAAATGAACATAATTAAACCAAAAAAAAAAAAAAAAACAAATCAATGGTTGATCGCTGATCACAAATATGCAATCGCGTCAAGGGGAACTGGAAAGCCTATCAAGTGACAGTTGACAAAATAACAGAATCATACTTCCTTGTGATTATAAAAAGGATTATTCTCTCTACGGGAATGCTTACCCTGAGTGTAACACCAGCCAAAAAGTGACTCCTTACCCCATTTACTGTCCCTGAAGAACATATGATGCTTCTATATTACTGCACATAGTCTGCTACTAAAAAGCACGTTAAATGTCAGAATAGGTAAGAAGCTTATCATTTCCTTCTCATTCCACCCATTGTTCCGGGATTTCCTCCACAGATAAGCAGACCGAGGCGCAATTGAGGTGGCAATTACACGGCCCTCGGCTGAAACGGGGGTTGTGTACCCAGGGAAAGAGGCGCCACGCGCCACTTATAAATCAGAGATTCCCCCTTTCCCAGATTTTTAATGAAAAAGAGAGAACAAACACAGGAGTGAAGGGACGTGACCGTTTTCCCGATGGGTCACGAGTGGAACCACGTGCGACGTCCCCCCGGCTATTTGCATACACAGCATCGCACAGGTTGTGCCCCCCTCTTAAATCGATATTTAAATGCGCGCGGAGGGCAAGGGGCAAGGAGGACGGTCGCGGGCAACAAGTAGCAGACGAGTTTTAAAATCCGGCGGAGGTGGGTTGAAGTTTTAAGTGAGTCGAGGAAGGAAACTTCGAAAGTGCAGGTGGTTTTTGGAGCTACGACAGGAGGAATCGCTCTCTGTTGGCATTCTTCACGTTTTCTTTAGAAGTACTAACATACTTTTCATGTGATTTTGTGCATCTGGAAGTATTGGAAGCAGATCTGGAAGTATTGGAAGCAGAATCGGAAAGTCACTCAACTCAAGTCACAGTAATTCAAATAGGAAAAATGTTCAGCTGTGCAGTACATTTTCATCGAACTAACTACTAAATCTTTCGAATGTCGCTCTTCATTGATCAAGCTGAAATCCATTTATTACTTTTAACAACCGAATTAATCCCCGAATTAAAAATCAGATAACTATTAGTAAAAATCTTCAGCTTGACTGCTGCAATTTTTAAAAAATACTTCAGAAAAATACTTTTGTCTACACTTTAGACTTCCACTCTAGAGAATAAAATATGTCAATCAAAACATGGAAAATTTGGACACAGGTTAATTTTTCGACTACAATTTAATTTTGGGAATAAAAGAGGGTATTTATTATATTGCATATTAATACTCTGTAAAATATAAGATGCATCTAAAAAAAGAAATCGGGCGGAGGTGGGTTGAAGTTTTAAGTAAGTCGAGGAGGGAAACTTCGAAAGTGCAAGAGGGAAACTTCGATAATATTTTATTCAAAATGTTCTGATTAAGATTTGAATAAATGATTCTAGTACATATTGTACAGACAGCTAACGTAACAAGGAGTCTCTCCATCACTCTAAAAAGGTGCTCAACACACAATAAGAAACTCCACGATTTTCAAATTCAAGCGTAATTTTTTTTGTTACTTTATATCTCTAAAAAAGGAGCTCCAATGTAACCCCAAATAACTATTTGTACTATTTTTAAAAAATATATTTCAAGAAAATACTGAAATATTTTAACTTTATTTTAAAATTTTATCCATATCTTAACACACAATATTTTTTGATAATTTTTCATATAGATGCGTAATATTATATCTCCGAGATGTAGCCTTCGACATGAAAATTTTGAAGTTAACCTCTCCTTAGTGAATACAAATGTCGTAGATCTTTCAAAGTCACGAAAGGGGAAGAATGGTCTTTCTGAAAAGTAATGTTCAATTTCTAAATATCATTGATCTTCCTCATTTCAAAGAGGGAAAAGAAAATTCAGTTCTTCACATATGAAGTCAAGCAGTCCAGCCTTCAGACCACATCAAAGACTCTAGCTATTCATAAGTGAATCTTTTTCATAACAGTCCTTCCTGATGATTAATACCCCAGATAGTTTATCAATACCGTTTCCTTCTTCCCCGGTAGGGGGCACACCACTTAACAATAGCTGCCATTCTCCCAACGCTTGTACTGACCACAGAGTACAACAGGGGACATGATGACCGCTGGTCAAGGGATTAGTGACAACACGTTCTCATATTTTAAACGCATTAGTCACGATGTGACAAAGGACAAAGGCTGGGACATGTTTCCTCGGGAAGGGTTATTTGTGTCTTGTTTATTGCCGGGAGGAGGGGAATGGGGGCCGAAAGAATGCGAATTAACCAAGTTTGAAATGCAGAAATGATGGAAGGAGCACTAAAACAGAAGAGTTGGGGTAAAGTGTAGAAGATGGGTAAATTTGCGACATAAATGGATTGATTGTTATTGGAAACAAAACGATTTTCTTAGTTCGGCGATATTCTATACATCTGTTATTACATACTTCGTCTTGTTGGGGAAAATTAATAGAAACTGCTTATTTGCCGGGAACGTAAATTATTGCATTTTTAGAGAACCTTTGCTGTTTTAAAATTATTAACTAAACACTGTTAGAAGCTAAATTTAAATAGATATATATGTACTACACAACCGCTTATTACTTATTTATCTGCGACATCGCGACATTAAACATTCAACTTAATTATAAAAAAACTAACTCCTTAAAAAACTGTTTAAAGTTTCATTAAAATTCAATAATCCATACAGTATACAAGTAAACTAGCAATTATATTTAAACCTTCCGTCCCAGAGCTTAAATGCCCTAGAAACTTGTCATCATAATATAATGACTAAGTAACGACCATTTGAAAGGCAAGAAGATATCTTCAAATCAAAATACACCATCCTCTACCATCAACAGACCAAATTTTTGACCAACTATTCTTGTTTTTCGTATTCTGTTATGCGCACCACCATGAGAGACCCTTATTTCGTCCATAAGCTTCAGATCTCACCAAGACATGTGGTTCAATTAAGTCTTCAACCCCTCCCCCCGCTGTAATTCATGAACAAGACAAGCAGAAGATTAATTAAAACTTTAAAGCTAAATTAAAATAGAAAATAATGCGCTAACTAAGTAGTGCATAAAGTCATTAAAAACATTCAAAGTTATATTAAAAAGTAAAATTCGAACTTGAAGAGCAGCAGCCATGACGTATACGATATTTTCTGTGTTTTGCCAAAATGGAATGTAAACGAGTTGCAAATCGCCATTGTACCTCAATTCTACATTTTTATAGATGGGGGAATGGAAAGGGGTAGGAAAGAACTAAAGCTCACTCAGTTTAGACATTTGTTATTTTACCTGGAGACTGGTTTCAAAATACTTCTGTAATTCTCTCAGGAATAGATACCTGGCTGTTAAGAAAGCTCTCTTTATTGTCCAAACACCTTGAAATAGTTCAGTCGTGTAAGATGAGTGACATTTTAACAAAGATCTATCTTGCACTCACCCAATGCGTTTCAATTCGTGATTCATCGACGAGTCGACAAATTCCTTTTAAGGAATTTTTAAAACCCTTCAGTAATACCATTAAATATAAGTTTAGGTGCAACAGGATAAGGCAATTTGCTCCTTAAAAGACTTTATAAATTAGAATATAAGTTTTCCTCTTTAGTTTAAATAAGTCAATTTATATGAGTAATATGAGTCAACAAATTCTCTTGGGTAAGACAGTCAAACTTTTAACAACTATTGATACGTCTATTAGAAAATAAAATTCGTTATTTTTTATTTCATATTCAATTTATGATTTTTCTGAGTAGCAATGACGTGTGTTTTATGACCTTTACTAGTTTAGCTTCTAAAGCACTGAATAGGAGTTTAATAGAATGTATATCCTTGAATTACACATGAGTTTAAGGCAGGTTTATTCACAATTTATTAATTTACTCTTAAAACTGACCATTGTTTCAGACAATTAGAATGTAATAAAAGGGCTTAAGAGTACGATGCACCAAAATACATCATCCATGTCATCCGAACTTACAAACAAACAATACTCAATAAGACAAATATTACATTTAAAAAATAAATTGATGTTAAAAATAAGACAACTATTTAAAACAAACACCACAAGATTTGTATTTTTTGGAATTGAAAATCAACCTGTTTCTAAATCCCCTCCCCCCCTCTTCTTTCTTTCTTTAACAGGGTCTCAACTAAGTTCAGAAGATCTTTTTCATCAGATTCATCATTGATAGCAAGTGTTTTGTTTCTAGCACAGGATATAGATCTTATTTTGCTCTTCTTTTTAAGTGCTACCAAATGCTCTTGATTCAACATCAGAATCAGTCGCCACCAAACCTTTATACAATTGCACCAGACGAAGGAAGGTTTTCCGTGAATTTTTCCGCTTTTTATGATTCATCGGTATAACGGTGGCAAAGGGAATTTTATTTTTATTTTTGAATTTAAAAAAACTTTAACGAGCTTTAAAAATCTACGTATTGGAACTACATTATCCCTCAACTACTATTGTTATTTACTTCCCCTGCAATGCAATAATTCAGTTTCAAGAAGTGAAGGAGCAACAGCTTACTTTTTTTTCTGATAAATCCCTTTTGCTGACAAACTGAACCTCACCGTACGATGTTGTACACCGTATTTCTGTCGTTAATTTATATATTCGATTAGAACAGATTTCAACTAACGATAACTATGTAATAACGCCGTAACAAGAGCGCAAAACATTGCCCTCAACGTCAAAAGTGTAAGGAGTTCTATTGCACATAAATGCCCTCTTTATATTTTGTTTCTCAAGTGCAAATATTTTCAGTGCTCTAAATTTGAGCGCCGAATGAGTTATCTCTCGCAGTTCCATTTCAACCACCAACCTATCTTGTTAGCGTGGAACACCCCGCAAGGCCACCCCGAATTTTTTCCGAGAATGTAGAACGAGCCACTCAAGGTCACCAACGCCATTAAAAAAATCACCCTCGCATATGAACGCCTCGCGGGCAATCGACAAACTATATCGACAGATAGTTTTTAGTGTCCCTTCCCCCTTTTTCAGAAAGACTACCTGTGGTTTCATTGCCTCTGTCGGAAGAAGAAGCAGAGCTGCTCCTTGCGTTGCTAGAGAATGCAATACAAAAGGAGGCTCAGTTGCTAAGTGTCGTTAAAAACAGAAATGGATATTTCAGCATTGAGGCGATTTTCCAAGAAACAAACAAAATTCAAACTCATGACTTACAATATGAAAACAAAGGTTTCTGTCCACTAGAATCCCACTCTTTTGCGCCTTAGCAGTGGCGTACGCAGACAAATCATTTGAGGGGGGAGCACCTTATTAAATGTAGCTAAGAAAAGTAAATGCCTTGAATTCCTGCTTCAATTCCTATCATGTCGACGAAAATACATCATTAAAAAACATTTTTTTCCCTTAAAACTACTATAAAGAAAGCGTTTTGATGAATACAGAGAATGATAAAAAAATTTCTTCATTAAAAGAGGTGTTGCTGAAACACTTGTTTACAATATTTAGCCAAATTTACGTTCTAGTAATCAGTAATGTTAATTGTACAGTTTAATTTTTCTATTGTTCCCAATACTGGGTTTCAATTCAATTTTCTGAAATTTATTTAATAGAATTAGGTGACTGAAAAACATTAATCGGCATTTCTGAAACATAGATTTGCAATAAGAATGAATAAAATGGAATAATAGGATAATCATAAACATGACTTAACAATAAAATAGTCATGTCCAAATATAAAAAAAATCTTCCTTTTAATTTTTGTCCTATATTTAATTATCTGTTCTGAAAGCCTTTCTTATTTGGGATTTCAACAAGAAGTTCAGTCAAGAACTAAACGAGCCTACTTTCCCGTACACCGACATCGGCATTGTAGCATCTGATCAATATTCTCTTGATTATCTGAAACTGAAAATTATGTCAAACATACCTCTATAGCACTTAAAGCTGATTTCTAAAAGCAAAATATACCCCTCTCATCAGATGAAATAGACACGTAAAAATTAAATAAACGAGTCAATTAAGTTTTGTCGCACCTTTTAAAGAATGTAAAATAGTTCTTCCGTAGAAAAATTCCACAATCGTTTTCAAAAGAAAAAAAAATAAATAAAATAAAAGTACAAAGAACTTCAAAACACATTTTATCAAAGAAAGAAAAAAAAAAAAACTCGTTCGTTAATAAAATGTCTTGAATTTCATTTTTAATCCGTTGCCAATTGTTAAATGTAAATAAAGAATAAAATGCTCTCGTGAATGAAAAATTTTTGTTAGCAAAAAAAAAAATATCGTCTGCCAAAAAAAATCATAATAATAATAAATTAAACAAAACAAATAAATAAATAAACAAAAAATCGTCTGCCCAGTCAGTCATTTTTTTTCTGAGCCTGCATTTCCGCCATGTTTGCAGAGTCGGAGTCGGAATCAGAGTCCTCACAGAAGATTATTCAGAAAAGTACTTTACAATACATTATTTATCAAAATCATTTTCTTACAAAGTTAGTTTAAAGGAAATCCGCCTTGAAGATCAGAATCAACATTCAATTTAAATTTTCTAGTAGGCGCTCATGTTAAATTTTTTTCTGAACTGTTCATCATTGAACGAAAAATGGTTCAAATTGAAAAGTGAAATACGGGAATGAGTCTCTACGAGATCTTTCGAACAAAAAAAGTTTATTCAATTCTGACGGTTCATTTAAAAGTTATTAGGTGGGAAAAGGTTGCTTGAACGGTTCAATGTTGAACCAAAAATGTTCAAATTTAAAATTTAAATACGGTAATTAAGTGTCCTTGCCGAAATGCTTCGAACAAAAAATTGTTTAAATCAGACTGTTCACTCAAAAGTTATTAGGGGTGACAGCTTGTTTGAACGGTTCAATGTTGAACGAAAAATTGTTCAAATCGAAAATGTAGATACGGGAATGAAGTACCCTTGAAAAGATCTTTCGAACAAAAAAAAAGTTTGTTCAAATCGGACTGTTAACTAAAAAGTTAATATCGCGGGCCAGGTTGTTTGAACGGTTTAAAGTTGCACCAAAAATTGTTCAAATCGAAAAATCAAATATGGGAATGAGCTGTACTCGCCGAGATCTTTCCAACAAAAAAAGTTTGTCCAAATCGGAATGTTCATTCAAAAGCTATTAGGGGGGGGGGGGACAGACAGACCGACCGACCGACAGACAGACACACAAATTCCCCATCTCAATACCCTACTTTCAAATTTTTAATTTTTCGATATTAATTTTACCTTTTTATTTTTTTTAACTTGGCGATATTTTTTGGACTTGGCGATATTTTTTTCACTTGGCGATATTTTTTGGACTTGGCGATATTTTTTAGATGCATTAAGCCACTTTTAATACTTTTTTCGTCTTTCTTTTATTTTTAACGGGAAAGTAGGCTAAAAAGAAAAGGAAATTTAGAAAAAAAAAACTTAGTTTACATTTTAAAAATTCGTTTTGAAAATTTCGGAGGGGGCTGCAGCCTTATCAGCCCACCCCCTGAGTATGCGACTGCGCCTTAGTATTCCGGGGGTTGTAGTTATACAACTGCAAACTACTTTATATACAAAAATGAGAATCATTTAAAAATCTAGTTTTCGTTATTTCATGAAGTCGAATTTCGTTGTCCTGTTCCGTTGATCCTGTATCTTTTTTTTTTTTCTTTTTACGGAATACAGTTCATTATTTTTTTTATACATTTCATGTTTATCTTCAACATAAATATCTGAAATGAAAATACCTTCTGATGGCAAGATTAATGCATGGATTTTAAATCTCTCATAGCGTTTGTTATTTGCAAAAGAAGTCTACTGCTTTTGGATGCATTTGTAAACATGGAAAAGGCTTCAATGAACAGTTTAGCTCCTCTTAAAACGAGGTTTGAAGTTGAGAGTGTTTATTTCATCTCAAGCAATAAATTAATAAGAGGATTGGTCTTTCGTGTTAAATTGAGCTTTTCAAAATCAAGAAAAGACGGGGGGGGGGATGCTGGGAAGGGAAATAAAGAAAAAACAGCGAAAGGCGATCGCCTAACGCTCAACTTGATCTACGGTTATACAACTATGGCCAGTTACTAATTATGGAAAAAGCCAAAAGATGGCGCTGAAGACACTGTGATCACCTACAAATGCCTTTTCCAATAGCAATAATACTAATACAGGTAATATAAATTCGATGTCTCATGTCTTACTTCATAAGCTTCGTTTTAAATAGCAAAGACATTAAAAACTCATGTCTGCCCGAGGTTTTATGTAAAAGTCAAATCTAGTTAAGAATGTTGAGAATTTTTAATATCCATCTTTTGATTCCCAGAGTGAGTTTCTGAAAGAATATTTGTCCCTATCTCGGAAACAAGCGACAGAAAGTAAAAGAGGGAATGATCCCCCCCCCCCCGTTACGTCACCGAAACCATGCGGAAAAGAGCACCCGCTGCCAAAAAACCTCTTCACTACACAAGTACTACGGCCTCAACCTCCCCTCTCTCCCCTATTGCTTTTTTTAAACACGAAACGAGTTTCTCGGCAAAATTTCGCCGCTACTTCTGCCGCAACTGGGGACGCAAAGACTCAGCCGGACGTCCGGCGGTTATCATCCGGCACAGGAGCGGCGGAGACCATCGATCCGGCCCTGGTGGATTATCGGAAGAACAAAGATTACGTTGTGTCGCGTACACCGAATTCGACAGAGGGGTGAACAGCGAAATAAGAGTTTTGTCAGTCTGGGATTAACAGACATTCAAAAACAAGTTTCAAAACAATACCTGAATGAATTAAAATGAAACAAGTAACTGTCGGAAAACAAGATAAATGTTCATATCGAAAGAACTCGGAAACCACTCGTTTGTTGATCTTGTTTCTCGTATTTGGCACGATGTTTCTCTACACAACTACCTGTGTGCATTAGTTCAAAAAAAGGAAGAGAGAAAAAAAAGAGGTTGTTGCAAGGTGCATAGAATTGTTGATGCATCGTTTAAAGAAATAAATTGAGTTGTTAAAAAAAAAAAAAATGAGGACCAGGGAAAAATCCCCCAGTGCTTGCAACTTTCGTTTAAAATAGAACTCGAACCATAACGTTTTTTAGCAAATGAGGCTAAGGCTAAAATTTACACGATTGGAAACCGATGTCATTGTCGGCCACCGAGGAAAGAAAACTCAGTGATTTGAAATGTTTATCTGTTGCCAGTTTCTATTTGTTGACAATTAAAATCCTTGCAATTGTTTTTAGTATAAGAATTTTCAATTTTCCTTCTTTCTTCTGCTTTTGCGACTAGCAAATTTTACTAATAAGGATTGTCTTTCCTTTTTCGTGTTTACAATATCCTCTCGAAAACAATTAAATATATTTAGATTTAAAAGGCTTTATGACAAGAGAAGTTCGTTTCAATATGAGATCGGCAATCAGGGTCAGGGGTTGTTTAAATTTTTAATTTAATCATAGTACTTGTTATATACTCTAATCAGTTTTCTTTCTTCGTTTAACCTGTTGCATCTACTCTAATTACTCTTGGTTTCCGTTTTATTTAACTTCCCGTTTTCGCTTTCCCAGACGGTAAAATTTCCGTTTCTCCTCTATGAATTTAGCTATTTTTCAATCGTGTCAAGCACAGTTGGTGGTCAGCACTTGCTTTTCTGCCTAAAAAAAAGTTACAGAAAGTAGAGTAAGAAGACATAAGCAAAACAACTTTTTAATGAGCAAGAGAAACCGGTTCGGTATCCGCCTTAGTCCTCAAAAACTCGGTTAGCGAGAAAATATTTATGCTTATTAAAAGTATATAATAACAGAAAATAGCTGCCTATAACAATTTGTCAACTTTGCGAACATTTTTAACATCAAGAGGACAGTTGAAAGCACAATAATTTTAACCACTGACTATTTGTTGCCCATTATGCTTTAACGTGCAATGAATTCATCTCTCATTGACGGTTCTTCGAATATACAGAATGTCCTATAAAATCGAACATGAACAATTTGCCTTTTTTTGAAAAATTAAATATCAAGCAATCAAGATTTCTTGTTGCTTCTACTTTACCGTTTTGGCTCTGGTTAGCTCCTTTTAATACTTTTGTGGTTGTTACATTTTTTTTCTTAACTACAGTAATTACTTTTCTTTCCTATCTCTTTTCAGTCAATTTTCCTTTTCTTCCCTTTTTTATTTTTTCGGCAAGTTTTCGGATGGTGTATTTGTACTTTGTACATCTTGCTATTTTTGTGTAATTTCTAATTTGTTTTTTGCGTTTGTTATGAATGCTCATTTTATAATATATCTAACTGGAGAATTTTGAATACATAAAATATTTTAACTAGTTCATGAAGACCATTTTTTAAATACATTTTCTCTACTTAAAGTAAATAGTTTTTTTTTATTTATCTATTTTTTATTGCGTATTTTTTAACAGAATATTTGATTTATTTATTTTTCCATAGATTACTTATTGGTTCATGAATTCTTATATGACTTAAAATATTATAATTTACAAAAAGTATTATAGTATAATTTTCAAATGATATTCAGAACGAAAAAAAAAAAAAAAAAACTTTTATAGCTAGTTTAAATCTTAAAATTAGAACTCTTAAGATGAGATAAAATAATTAATAGAGCATATACAAATTCGCAGAGAAAAACAAGACTTCTGATAGAATTGTTAGGTCTTTATTTATTGAGTGAATTTTTGTCAGTTTTCTAAAAATTGAGTTTCTCTAAAGCCGAATTATGACTTTAATGTCCAAAATTAGATTCAATGTTATCATTGGCCTTGACTGTTTGTAGCCTTCATTAGAGAATTAAAAATTAACTTTTTTTAATAATTAGCAAAACTTTAGCAATGAACTTAATCATGTGAAAGTTACATAATTAAAAAACACGAATATTGTATGTAAAAATCATTAAAAAAGTGAAATTCAAGTTAATTGAAATATATTAGAAATTAAATATAAGTTGCAATTTATCACTAAATGTATCATGTCAAAGTTATATTTAAAAACGAACGCACGTTTTTTTAGAGGTGGGAGAGAGAAAATAACTGAATTTAAAATCCAGTTGATTTTTAGAGATCTTTCTAACCTACTTTTGATCGGACCGTCAAAATTTGTTAAAAAAAAAAAAGGATCCCTAATAAAACTATATAACGACCTTCGAGCTCAGACATTAATCCCTTTACTGAGGAACATTATGAAACCACCTATTAACAGACATCTGAAGAAACAAACCCTTTGTGCAAATATAAAAGGTAAGTAACGCGAAAGTGAAGCATTTCTTTACTGATGAGAATTAATCTTAGAATCAATTTAAGTAGAAACCTAAGCAATTATTGTAAACAGTCCAAAAGTGAAAATAGACATGTTTTTCGGAGTACATTGGAAAAAACAAGTAAAAACATTATTACCCCTCCCCCGAGGAAGGGATTTAGAAATGCTTCAAGGAAGGGGCGATTGATTTTGTAACATATCTTTTACTACACATCTTAAAACGTATCCTGATCATATAAACCAGCCTTCTGTTATCATCAAATATAGTGTAAAAATACCTTTTTGAAGTTCAATATTGAAAATTTACCAGCGGTGAGTCCATCAAGGCAGGGCGATCGCCTCCATAACCCTTCTTTGAACCCGTTCCTGACCCCTGCCCCCCCCCTCCGCAATCATTAATAGCTTTCGTACAATGAAATCTATTTGCTTCGCTTAAGAAATAAGACATTTCAACCACACCAACTATGTTAATCAAATATAGTGTATAGAGTAATAGCATAATACTTGGATTTTATAAATACTAGATTATACTTCGCAGCAGTTTAACTTGGCAGTGACGTCACTACGGCGGAGCCAATAAGAGCTCACAAGCAGTCAGCGGTCTCCTCTAATTCGCCAAGTAGACTGTGACGTTTTATCTAGCTCGTTTTTCATAGGCTAACGTCACGCTGTTGGCTCCGCCCGTAGTGACGTCACTGCCAAGTTAAACTGCTGCGAAGTACAGAATGATTTCTACTGGGGAGGAGGGAGCAAAGACGGCTGAAGAATCAGTGTTGACATTTCTTCAAAGCATTCGATCCATTTTTATTCTTTAACAGTTTTTAAAAACTGAAAAATTTTTTAACAACATTAATTAATCTTAACGATAGCTTATTGGGTGATTATTTCTAATGAGCCAAAAGCACCCCCGAGACGAAAAGGCTACAGAAAATAATCCAATTCCAATGGGATTGTTTCAGACTTTCCTTTGTTCTGTTTTTTATTAATGTGTTAACATTTCATGCAATAAACTTCACTTTCTTTCGGTAGAGCCTTATCATTTACATTCATAAAAATTCTAACAACTGTTCAATCAGTTATGGCCCAAAAGCCGCAATATTAACTGAATAGACCAATCCTTCAATGCTTCAATGGAAGTTTAATTTCGAAAATCTAATTAAACTCATATCCACCTTACGCAAGTCCAAGTTCATCACCATATCAATAAATGTTAATCGAGAAAGTATTCCATATCTTCAATATGCCGAAGTCATCAACTTATCGCTGCTGACCCTTGGCCAGTGAGTGAGCGGCCGGTTCGATTAAATTGGGAAAGGGTTATTGTTAGCAGGAAAACTTATTCGAAACACATTTCTCGTTATCGTACCCCAGTGCTTCCGCCCTTTCTTACATCAATGAGAGATAAGGCGGCTCGTGGCAAATATGCTCTGCATTTAAGACAACAGGTTTCATCTTTCGTTTTCATTGGAAATTGTTTTTCACCTTCTAAGACTACAGCTGTGTAATCATCTTTACACGCGCGGCTGTTTAGTGTGAATTGATGATGAGTAAAATTCATGTTTGATTGGGAGAAATAATCAATTGAGTCGCTTATCAGAAAGTAGACAGAGTTGTGTGCAAATATTGCTGTATGCTGCATTAATGGAAAATTTACTCAATATGACGTTTTTCCTGTACTGGCTGCATAGTCAGTCATGTTGTGTGTTAGAGCAAATTCTTCAACTTTCCTCAAACGTCAATGAAACCTCATAATAACATTTTGGAAAAACTTAATGTGGTTTTAAAAACAAATAATAATAATGATTTAAGATTGTACACACCATAAAGAGGAAAGAAGAAGAAATAATAATAATACTTCACCTGAAAGCAATCGAAAATCTTCATAACACACTATTCTAAAAGCTAAAATAATTCACTGTTGCCAAACAGATTTAAAATAATTTTGTATTAAATATAGCCGAACGATATTTTAAAAATGAAAATAAAAGAAAAAAAAAAAACATTTTAAACATCAGACGATCTTTTTTTTTTCCATATCTTAAAAAAATGGTGAATACTACGATTCACATCCAAACGAGAGAACTGTGTCAGGAAACTAGACGAACATGTTTACAAATATTGAAGCACAGCTAACTGATTCATTGACCGTTTTTGATGTGAACTGTTTGGCGATGTCGTGAAATGTTGATGAATAAAATTCAAATTCGAGATAGCAACATTGCTTATTGGAAAGTTAACGAACAAGCACATTGCTACATGATACAATAAAGGAGAATGAATTCATAAGATTTTTTTTCACGCTTTGGCTGCTTAGTAATGGAGTGAATAGTTCAAAAATAAAATTCAAGTTTAAGTGAGTGATTAAATAACAATTGTTAATTTCTTAGAAAGTGAACAGACATAATCACAAAGGTTATTACATAAATTTTAAATCAACTTTATTATTGAGCTAACTTTAAGGATGCTATGAACAAGTTTTTTTGCATGAAATTCTTACAATAAGTAATTATCACCAGTGATTTATAATCTATCAGCAGAGCAGAGCATGATTTAACTTGCCGATACTTACCATTTACAGACAAAAAAAAAGAGCATGACCCTTCTAACAAAGGGGTTTCCATTTTTTGGCCAATGGTGCCTTTTTGAAAATTTTCCAAGATTCGTGTGCTAGTACCCCCCCCCCCCGCACACACACATAGAGATAGCTCACCATACGAACTGTAGTACGAAATCACAGTTTTCTTTTTTTTTTGTATCAGAAAAAATTGAATATGTAATAACTACAATTTTAACTTAGTATTGTGCCATTCCTACAATTCAAAAACAAGTTTCAAATTTTACATAAAATGTTCAGTTTTTATCAATCGGATGTAGATTTTTCCTAAAAATTAGGGACATTATTATGCTTGATTTTAAATGAAACAAATCACAAAATTTATAAGTAAATTTCGAATTTGTTGTATGAAGACTGAATGAAGGAGCTTGACTATTTGATGTCATTGAATACTTTGATGATTTATATTGCATTCAAGGCAGGTCCGTATTAAAGGGCTGGGTTTTTAAGGTTCAAACCCCTCCGAAAAATTTCAAACTATTACAAAAATGCTTTTCATAGTTTCTCACTGACAAAATTATAATTGCTATTTTAATTTAATTCTTATTTACTTTGAGGCTGAAAAAAAATGAAATTACCATTATTGAACAATTGTGCAAATGAAGTGTTTTTACTGCAGTATTTATATTTGTATTGTAGTTATTGCAAACATAATTTCTTAGCAATACACCTTTCCCTTCAAATTTTTAATACCACTAGAACGAAGAAAAAACAACACACCAAAATTCTTCAAACTTGTCGGTACTCCTAAACTCTGTAGTTAACACGCCCTCCCCCCCCCCCCCCCGTAAGATGGAAAGTTCAAAAGTACTCCTTCGAATGCGCGTATATTAGTAAACTCATGTCCAGATTTTTTTTTCCTTCATTTAAAAGATGAGTCATTTTTTTAAAACATTTTTCATGTTAATACCCCTTCAACATCTATTGTAACAAAAAGAAACGGAATATAAAACATGAAATCAAATTTTATAGATTTCACGAGAAATAGGTTTGGTAAAACCCTCCCCGAAACTACGGTTTGGTTACGGCCATGATTCATGGTAATATATGCACAGTTCAGTTAAAAACTAGCAAAGTATAAATACACGACATTCTCACAATAAAGTTAAACATACCAAGTAATTATTATTTTGCTAATCAGTACATCTAAAATCTGGCCCGCGCCACTTTTGGCCAGCGAGCCATAGTTTGGAGACCCCTGTTCTATTACCCAATGATGATAGATTAACTACATTATTTCGAGCTACTTGAAACCTCCCTCATAAAATACAATAACAAAGCTACATAAATTGATCATTGAAGTACATTTCCAGTTTTTTAACTAACAATGCGTAAAGAGAAAAGTTTTCATGTAGCATTCAAAACATCTGCAATTCTGCATGTGACAAATAACTCATTGATTGCACTGTTAGTCCCCAATATCAATTGTTTGGAATCTCAAATCATAACTTAATCCTGCAACCCGGTAAAACTAGAAACCATCGACACTAACAGCATTTATTTTTTATACATTAAAAAATAAAAAACTGAACAGAAGCAAAAATCAACGCATCAAAAGTAACAACTTACTCCAGAAAGTAGCAATTTTATACGCCGTGGCTTCTGTTTATAGCCAAGTCAAACGCACCAAATAAAACTTTTGTTATCGACACAATTTCGTTATAAAGAGTTAAATAATACAGACTAGAAAGTGAAGAGGGGTAATTCAAACTATTACGCTTAGCCATATATTCGCTACATACCACCTCACTATAAACCAGTGGTATTGAGCATCTAATTTCTAAGTCAATATCGCTGTTTTAAGAAAACTTTTCTATACAGTGTCAGCCCTGTTGCGACACCCAGACACTGTAGTTTCGTCCTTGTTATGGGCTCATCAGTCTGGGAAAGTCAATAACCTTGCAGTAGGAAGATGTTCTCTAAATTGAAGTTGAGACTACCAACAAACTGGTAGCCCAAACGAATTTTGCGCATTAGCAGTTTTAGCAATCGGTGTGTTGGGAATTTCAGCTTCAATGAAAGAACATTTGCTTCTAGCTTTGTTATTGACTATTCCAGACCGATGAGTCCATAACAAGAACGAAACTGTAGTCTCTGGATATCATACCGAGTTGTCGGCATATTGCACGTAGTTTTGTGATTCTGCTTTAGCCCTAGCTTTAGGGCGGTAATTCATTGCTTTTTAAGTGTTAATGTTCTCCCACACTCCTCGCTTCTACACAGATTGCATCATAAAAAATATCGCGCTCTATGAACACTATGTAATATATAGTAGCGATCTCCAAAGTGTGTTCCGACGAACCATAGTACAAGCTTGCTCCCTAAGTTTCTTAAAGATAAAAGAAAGTACTGAAGGGTTTAGTTGATGAAGGGGCTATGTTACATTTTTTGAAAATACAATCTGTACAGAGGTAAGCAATGGACATAGATAAGCAAATAAAACTTGGTACATTAGTTTAGTTGAATGTGTCAAAAGGATATAGCAAATGCAAGTTTCAAATTGAAAACTTCGGAAAGTTATCACCCACAACACACCTACCCTTTTTTTGTGGAACTGTTCGGGAGTGCCAAGTGCGGTTTTCACGGACGGACAGTAAGAAAACCCATAGAAAGATAAATTAAAAGGAAGAACGGAAAAAAGTCTTGTTAAGAATATTTGACACTGTTTGTGTCATTGCCAAAACTTTACACCATAAATTACTTGGATTAAAATAATATACATTATAACCAGGGCCGTCGCTAGCTAAAATATCTGGGGGGGGTGTTGAGAATTTGGCGGCCCTGGCTCATCATATAGGGGGGTGAGGGAGGTAGCTTCCCCCGAACTTTGAAATCTAATATTTTTTACAAAGGTGGAAGGTGGACGCAATGTTTTTTGATTTTTTCCTATAAAATTAGCATTTAGTATACCCCCTCCTCCCACACTCATGGAAAAATTAAAAATGACAAGCCTGAGTGGCTACAAACAGCTTTTGAGTTTTTGAGCACATGCTTAAAATTTGAAATTAATATGCAGAACTATTTATACAAACACCATATAAATGTTAAATAAAAAAAATATTAATAAACAATAAATAATAATAATAAGCATTTATTTGTTAAAGTCTTACCCTTTGGCAATCTGCTCTGTGCCGGGCATATTCTAAACGATTAATGAGGTACCTTTTTCTTCTTCTCGTGTTTTACGGTTATTGTGCCTTAAGCATTCATGCTATTAAGTTTTGTGGGAAAAACAGATAAAGTTCAACTGCCTAAAAATGTTCTGGACATGCAGATCCAATTAATTACCATTTAAAAAAAAATTTCCCGATAAATATGAGGATTTTTATCCCCTTCTTCTTTTTTCTTTTTTTTAATTGCAAGTTGAAAATCCAGTTTGTTCAACAAAAAAGTAACAAAAAAACAAACTATTGAAAAGAGACAAAATTTTTAATCTACTCCTTAGTTTTTTAACTAAGGAGAAAAATACGTTTCACAAATTTTATTGGTAAAAAAAAATAATAATTTAAAATTGACATCGCCCGTTATTCAATGTAGAACATTTGCTTGCTAAACTTTTTAAATTTATGGTGTCCGTAATATCTTTTTCACATGCCAGCAGTACTAGAGAGTCTAAACGCTGGTCTCCTATTGTACTCCTCAAAACATTTTTGATGAATTTCAGTTTACTAAAGGTTCTTTCATTGGTAGCAACTGTTACCGGAGAAGTAAATCCAAGCCGACACGCGCGGTAAGCCAGTGGAAGAACGGACTTGAGCTTCTGTGCTTCAATCATTTTTACTTCTGATAACGTTTCTACTCCATTTTCATTGCACTTATCAGGTAAAATTTCCAATTCAGCTTGAAGTACCAAAGGATCCATGTATAAATTAGAATTGGGGAAAAAATTAATGAATGCCTCTATATTGGTGGAACTCATTTGGACTCTGGAAAGCGGTGGACTTAATAGGAGAATTGAGGCTTCATCTCTTCTAAGTTCGCATTCATATTTTCTTTCGTCATAGTTAACAAATTGTCTAATAGCATCTTGAACGGCTGTCGAAAATATGTTCTAAAATCGATGCTCGCAGCATTTTCTCTTGTCTCATCATATCGTTTGGGTCGACTCCTTGATCTTTGATGCCTTTCATAATCTGCTTGGGGATCAACATCTAGGGATTTTGCAAACAGTTCAGCACTTCCAATTAAATTGTCCATTTCCAACGTATTTTCATTAATTGCTTCTAATGAAATATTGGTGCTTTTCATCAAGGAAATAGCATCAAGAATGCTGAGGTTTGGGGATTCCAGTGCTTCTGTCAAATTTTTCATTTTGTACATGTTTTTCATGAAGTATAGTGACACTGTCAAATGACAGAACTTTCTTCAGAAGGGAAAAAGCTGCTGATTTTGTTTTGTTATCGAATTTTGCAGAACTCGACATTTCTTTCAGTGTATTTACAATCATTTCAAATTATGTAGAGACAGCTCTTACAGATTTTGCACGAGCAGTCCATCTAGTTTTTGATAAATTTGTGAGCTGCAACGTATTTACGACTTTCCGCAGACTCTCTATTAGAAAACCATGCCGTTAAGTACTTGACGAAAAAAATGCATACAGTTCCTCTAAGGTACTAAACAAGTCAGATACAATTACACTAGAATTGCATGCATGTTCAATAAATGTATTTAGCCTGTGGACCTGACAAGGCATGTATGGAATCGTTTCGTATGGATAAAAAATATAAAATTTGGCGGCCCTCTGCATATATTCTTTTTTTTAAATATTGCATCGATCTGGTTGAATTATGTTTATATAATTTCATTCATGTTTTATTAATTTAACTAATTTTAGTTACAGAGGTTTGCGTACCTTTTAAAGCTCTCGCACATATTTATACAGTACTTTTTTTTCCAAACTGGGCAGGGCAACCTATTGTTCCCCGTTTACATAACCCCAGGACGAGAAAATTTCGTATTTTTCGCAACGAATATTGCTGTGAAGGAATCTTAACTATTTTTCGCTGCCTCAATTATTTATTTTTGATAAGTAATAATTGGGGCCGCGGAAAATACGGGACATTTTTAAAAATTCAGGTTTACTGATATTCTTAATAATGTTTAAATTATTCCGCTTCTCTTTTAAATTTCATTTAAAGTCCTGAAATATTTTTCTAAAATTTCATTTTAATAATAAAATAAAATCGGCGGCCCCTTTCTTCAGAAAAGTGGGAGGGTGTAGCACCCCCCCACACCCCCCCTTGCCGACGGCCCTGATTATAACTGTAATACCTTTGGCAGCTTTTATTTCTTTATGAGGAGATTTCAGTAATTTTACTCGTTTTCCAGACGGATATTATGAAAGCAAAAATAGAGTGCAACAGGTCATAATGGCAATGTGTACGTGTGAGTTTCGTAATATCTGTACCTCAGAACCAGACTAACGTAAGTCCATTTTCGTCATTTTTCGGTAGAGGGGAAAAACGATTGTCGAATACATCGTTTTTCCCCCTCTACTGAAAAATGACGAAAATGGACTTACGTTAGTCTGGTTCTGAGGTACAGATATATGGAGCTCCTAATGAAATTGAAATGACTACGAGTGGAAAGGGGGGGGGGTGGAAAAAAAGAGGCTTGAAAGTTGATTTTACTAGTCGAAATACAAATTATGAATTTTTCTTAATCTCTCATTTTGAAATGTTTGAAAAAAAACCTAAAAACAGACCATTTAATCAACAGTTGATAAATATAACCCTTAAATGTGAAAAGATGGAAGATCAAACGTATACAGCAGAGGTGTTGGTGGGATCCCAAAACGCCTCGCGAACTCTTGATTTCATATCATACTTGCAATCCTAGTACATTAATGTATGTACTGCATGAAAGGACCGTTTCGACTTCGACCTTCTCCTCCACGCTCCCCCCCCCCCCCAATCAGACAGGAAAAAAAATCTGGTTACATATCCACGATATATCCACACACTCACACACAAGCGTACACTAATGTTAACTCTACTGTCGAGTGCATGAAACATCTTCCTAAGAACCCTTGAACACTAGTTATACTGCCAAAACTAGCACTCACACTTGATCATTAATATACCCCCCCCCCCCCTTCTTAGAACATCGAAAAAAAATTCTAATTTCGACCAACGGAGAAAATTCTCAATTTGATGAACGAAGCTTTGATAAAATTCGATAAAATTATAAAGTACGATCATATACACTTAACTACATACAACGAAAAATACTTTTTGGAATGAAAAAAAAAAAAAAAAAACGCAGTTTTCCACTCGTAATTTTCAGTTGCCGAATCTTTTGCCGAATGTGGTTTTGGGGGGATGCTGTACGCAGTGACTTCCCCTTATTGTGAGGCGTCCCGATACGACATTAATGTGGAGAAATCATTTATGTCTTTAAAACAAGCTTTCAAACGCTTGAACTCTAGCGGAAATGCATATTTTTGAATCCATCGTTCCTAAACATGATTTCTAAAATAGTTGGCATTTATGAAAAAAAAAAAAATCGTACATTTGTAATTTTAATCACGGAAATATCTATCACACGATGATTACAAAGTGTGAGCAACATATTTCGAAAAATATAATTAGAAGTAATAATAAAAAAGAGAAAAGATTGACTGTTGGTTGGAAGATATAATTCAGAAAATCATAATAGTTAATCCCTACTTATTCTTGAAATATACCTCCTTAATAAGCCCCCCCCCCCCCCAAATTCCAGTGAGGCAGTTACAACGTGCTGAAAACTACAAGGCCATTGAAATAAATTAATCTCAGAGCTAATTTCTCCCATTTTCTTTCATCTCCGAAAGAAATTGTTTTTGTATATCAATACTCATAACATAACAAATTAAAAACTTTAAAAAATCAAGCTGATTTTTTCAAAGGGAGGGGGAAAAAAAAAAGATATTGATACTTTGATCTTGACCTATTAATATGGCCAACAATTAAAAAAAAGACATTGCATTACATTCATAAGTCCAATTCATAAACACAAAAACCGAATTGTGAATTTATATCATTTTAAGAACAAAACGCCGAAATTACAGCCATAATTCCAATGTAAGTATGCTTGCCTCTAACCTCAAACGTGTCATTAAGTTTCATATAAAAACATAGCAAATAGCATTGAGACATTCTTTACAAAAAAAGGTCCAATTCTGTATCAAAAATCGGCACTTACTTTAGTAACACAGAAGCAAAAATACGAAGTGCTCATTAAAGTCTCAAAACATGAAATTTGTTAATGCGAACTCAGAAAAATAACATGAATTTGATGAATTACGATGTTTGTAAACATTATCATAAGGACATCAAAGTTCTTGTAAAATCAGAATTTTTTCAAAAAAAAAAAAGAAAAAGAAAGAATTCAAAAAGCCACGAACGTCGAAAGCAAATTGAAATCAAATATTTGCAGACGATTTTTAAATAAACAAAACTGCATTCAAAATGTCGTAAAATTTCTGAAGCAGTATGAATTAAAAATGTTTTCAGACGATTTTTACAAATTATAAGTTTTACCAGAAGTTTTAATAATAGGTTAAAGGATAATAATGAACGAATGTATGTAATACATGCAGAATATATTTAACGGAATTGCGTCATCAGGAATCGTTGAATTGATTTTGAGTGGAAACGAACAAAACTTTTTTTTGGGCTGTGTAGGAAAAAAACTTCAAAACGTAAAAGTAAATTGAATATAAACAGAAGAAATTCAACACCTACTAAATCCATTCTTAGTGAAAACCTTTGTAATACTTCTACATAATAATGGGCACTGATAAGAACTTCAGATGTAAACTATTTGACCAAGATTTCTTGCATATTGAACTTAGATCGCATTGAGTGTAAAATTTACGAGTAACAAATAAAGGTATTCGAAGTGTCCTAGAATCCAACTGTTTTTTTTTTTAATTTACAGTGCTTACAGATATTAATGTCTATCATAGTATAGACAATTAAACTGCAAGATTTGCCATTAGATAAAGCACAATGCAAATATTCATACTTATGAAATGTTAATTTTAAGAGCATGCGAGGAAAAATTGACGTAATAAGATTTAACTGAAAAAATGTAGCTTTTCTCATAATTTAATCAATTCTGTATGTGTACTGTTTAGGCCGAAGTTGTGCTATGAAACATGCGATCGTGCGTTTCAAATCATGCAATATTTAGTAAAAATAAAGAAATTTATTATTAAATTGAAAAACATGTGTTTTGTTTGTACAATAGTTATCTCAAGTTTAACAAGTTCAACTTCGTGAAAATTGGAAATCACGTAAATTGAAGGTGAATCACAGGACGGGTAAAAATTAAATAATAAAAATAAATATTAAACAACATCTCACGATGTGATAATTAAAGAAAAATACGATCGTCAGAATACAATTAATATTTAAAAATAATGAATAAATAAATAAATAAATAAAAGCGGAATGGTACTTAGAGAAAATTTAGTGTTACATTGGTTTAATAAACGATTCATTACAAAAATTTTAATGACAAATATGAATTTCAAAATTTGATTATTAATGTGAAAAATCAATCAAAACCGCAATCATTCACAATCAAAAAGTAATTTATAAATCGAATATCATATTTTTAAGTGATTAAAATATGAATGGTGCAAATTAAAAAATATATATCTCTTTCCGTCAAAAATCAATCAAATGATGAGTAATTTTATGTCATGTTTTATGCTATTTATCAAAATATCACAATCAATCAGCTGATTAAAATTAATAATCAAATCAAAATATTAATAAAATCAATAAAAAATGTATCACTCACCGTTCTGAAGCGAATGGGCTAAGTCATCGGAATTCTCGAAATGCTTTGGCTTGCGCTGCTTTCGCCTCGCCATGCCAGCAGTTCTGTCTAATATTCGAAAGCCTATGTCCGAGCACTCAACTGACACCCCCTTTGACGCATGCGCTAGATGAAGCTGCTATGATTATCAATTTGCAACCGCTCTGATTATCATAATGAAATTGCTGGACGGCCTGCGATTGGACGAGCTCCGGCACACGTCATCTTTCAACGGGGCGATGACGTCACCCACGTCTTGCATTCGATGAAAGTTTTTTAGATTATCGTGCCGCGGGGGATGGAAGAACAGTTATGGAGAGCGCTTTTGATCCTCTGTCAAGAGTTCGAGTTATGGTTTTTCTCCACCCGGTTCAGAAAATTTCCTTCCGGTTTCGTCTGAAGATACAAGATAGCCACTAGCCGGTTTCTGTAGTTTCACCAGAAATATGAGTTTCCGTCAATTACGACAGCTCTTTGAAATTTAAATCCATACTTATTAAACTCTACAACTGGGATACGGTTTAACCACTCAGCAGTTTAAAACATTCCAAATTTTGGCTCTTTTCTAGTTATACTTTTCGTCATCTTGCCGATTTCCATGCAATTGACTATATAACGAGAAAACTAAGTAAATTTTTAAAATATATCTCTCTTAAATTTCACTTTTCCATACACGTATTTATCTTATAGCGTAATTATTTCTGGAGGAAAAACGATGATTTGCATTAATTTCTTCAAATCACGCTATTTCCTGCATCTTCACACGTTTTATATTTTGCGCTCACTTTTACACAAATTATAGACAATAAAAAAATACTGTAAACACTTTTATGCTTCATTTTCCAGGATTATCTTCAGAAATCATGAAAAATAAGATGATAAGTTCACCATTGTTAGTTTCCGCATACTTCACTCTATTAATTTTCTTAACTAAGAAAAAAATCAAATTTTCTCTCAATATTTTTCAATTGCTTTTCCAAACTACAAATGCATCAAGTCTTCCATCAAAGTGATCGTTTGTTGACTTTTTAGCGCATCTGCCACTAATAGTTCTTTGGAGGAAAAATTCTAGAGAAAGTCACTCTCGGAAGCAAAGATTCCTTCTCCGATAATTTGCATCCGCGCCAATTTTTTTTCCACGAAAATGACGGAATAGTCCCCTTTGATGTTCGAAGAAGACAATAGCTCGGGGTGATCCGAATGTTGAGATCAAGTTTTACCCCTCGTGAGAGCCGCGTTCGGGTCGTTCCAAGCAAAAGCTACTTTCTCCCGACACTGATCCCTTGTTTGCGAAGCAAGAACACTCGCCAGGGTTGCTCGCCTTTCAACAGGAGGGTGGGTGAACTGTCGCCAATGTTCTACGCCAAAGTCGCGGCTCTCTGTGGAGCAACGTGAATCTCCGTGCTTCATGATTGAGGATAAGTATTCACTATTTTACTAATCATTTTCATTCTTTTATCGAATTTGGACTGTTGAAATGAAAATAATAATAATTAAATTATAGTTTTAAAAAACTAAAAAATACGCCTTTAGAGTTGATCAAACTAAAAAGTTTTAAGCCATGCTGTGTTATAAGTTTACATGCACTTATAAAATACATTTACATGTAATATGGTTTAGCCTTTAGTATTAATAATAGTACAGTCGACGCTCGATATAACGACCGTCTCCGTTCTACAGTAAACGGTCTTTATAACGAGCGTCGACTGTATTAAATATATTACTTTTATATTTGCAAAGAACGTGAATTTTATCTTTTATTCAAAGAAACATATTCAAAAACTGAAACACTTATAATACATCAACTTGTAACAATATAGTTGAGCCTTTAGTATTAATAATAGTATTAATTATATTACTTTTATATTTATAAAGAACGTGAATTTTATCTTTTATTCAGAGTTACATACATACATGCAAACAAACCCACATGTGAAACTAATAAAAAAAAATATTCTCTGACGAATGGTATAACCTCCTCTTTTGTTGAAGTCGGTTAAAAAGCATACTATAAACAACGTTGTTACCAGGACTGTGAATTCGCAGTCGGACTAATTTTGAGGCTGAAGAGCCGGAGTCGGGATTTGAAGATTTTAAAAGTGCTATGAGTCGGAGTTAGTCATTTTCCCTTCGAGTCTACAGTTTGGCCAGGGCTACGGAGTCGGAATTATGGAGTTGAAATCGGACGGATTTTGGAGTGAAAGAGTTGGAGTGGAAAGCTCTAAAACTCCAGGAGTCGGCAATTTTCCCTCTAACTCTATAGCAATGATTGTTATTGCATTGAATCCAGAAATATAACCTTAACTTGGGTTTGGGATATGCAATTTTGTCGGAGAAATCACGAAGATAGGACCTCCGATATGAAAAGCCTTCAAATAAAGTTTTATCTGAAGTTTACATTAATATGCATCGATAAAGAGATTCATTTTTACCCTGTAACACGTGCCTACATTAATTTTGTGAACTTGCGCATCAATAACGTTGTTTTTATTAGTTTTGGATTGTTTTCCAACTACAGCACTCTATACCTATTTACAGTGCTGTAATTGGTAAGAGTAAATATATTTTGCGGAACTCACCTAGGGGTTTGGGGGTACTCGAACACATAAAAGGAAATGGCGGTTTTTGCTTCACATTGCACTTGAATTATTTTTCAGGGAAAAAGCAACTATTTCGGGGTTTACGCCCCTCCCCCCAACTATATTAATATGTTACCATTAAAGCTTGAAAACAGGCATTTTTATAACTAGTTGTACCCGCACGGCTGTGTGCTCGTACTATGAAGGTAAAGAAACATCCTTGGTCAAATGAAAATTTCTCCCTTCCACATCAAAATAATGGAAAGATTTTGCTTCAATAATTAAAATGTGCTCACATAATTTTATCTAAGCTTCAAGTATCTTCCAGGAAGTAATACAAAAATTCCTGAGTTAATGAAAACAACTGTCTGTCAAAACTCGCTCTCTAGAAAAAAAGGTCATCTAATTTAAATGCTTTTGATTTTTTGAAATTAAAGTTTTGAAAACAAAACTGTAGGCCATCTTCGAACATGGGGCTTGTTTCCTGCCAAATGATCCGTAATGAGGAGATTCAGAGACTTTCTCTCGGAACTTTTCAAAACTTGAAGCTCTAAAATTACAATTCCTTGCCAGCTTTAACGCCGAAATAAAGAGAGGGATTAGATTCGGATACCCCTTCCTCCCATTCTCTTAGTTTTACTATTTTTTAAATATTTTTATTTCAAATAAAAATGGAGAAAATAAGAAAAGGTTTTCCAGTTAACTATTTTGGTTTTCCATTGAAATTTTCAATTTCCCTCCAGTGCCTTCATTGGTTTGAAGAGCAGAAGGTTGTGGCTTCAGTAAAAGTCATTTTTTTGTTTTAACTAATTTGTTTATTTTGCAGAGATGCTCTGAGGAACACTTTTTTCTGTCTTCCCCCTTACTTCCTTTTATTTTAATGCTATTTTATATTCTTTTAAATCTGTTTAAACTATTTTTCTGTTTTCTTGTTTCTGGAGTATGTTTTTCAGAAAATCAGTAACGGGTAAATCATGTTACAATCCTCCCCCCCCCCTCTAGACCATAGTGGCTCTGATGAAATAGATTCAAAAATATGCAAGGAAAAATGTTTTATATAATTCTGTTTTAGACAGAAAAAAGTAACATTACAGAAGGCATCTGTGTTCAATTTTAAGCTAATCATTTTTAAATAGTTTGATTTTATAAAAAAATAAGTTCGCAAAAAAAAAAAACTTACTTTCTGTGGCCACCTATGCTGGATCGTTGCTTGACTGATTTGTCTGAAAATAGCTGTCAATAAATAAACTCTGATGTCCAAATAGTGACTCTAACTGGTTTTCTCAAGAAGAAGGACCATTTAACTTGTGAAAAACAACTTTAGTAAAATTCAAACATACAAAACATTGTAAGACCCATTACAATGTTTTGTATACAGTAACTAACAAGTGTCCCGTTTTTAGGCTACTGGGCATAAATGGGTTAAGAAAGACAAAGGATATTTTATACGTGTATATATTTGTTACTTCACTGAATTTTAAGTTATTTATGACGCATTTCTTTTCCGACACCGTGAAAAAAATTTAAAATATCGTTGATGCTGAGGCCTTCAAGTCCAGTTTTGTCATTTATGGGGGGTGGGGAGGAACTTAAGCCCACAAAGGCCCCCTCCTGGTTGCGCGCCTGCGATGAGTAAAATTGTTTTTGAGACTTAATTCTTTCAAGCCATAATATCATTGAAAAGATTAGCCTGTGGTGGTGGTTCTTAACCTTTTGGGATCCGGGCTGTTCATATAGAAATTTTTCTTTCGACCCAGGTAGTACGACAGTTGAACCACAGATTTCTTTTCCATTGAAAAGAGTAGGTATAAATTGTCGTACCAGACGTATGAAACCTTGAAAAAATCCTCTGCTCCAAAGGGTTCGAGTGAAAATTTCAACCCCGTCCTCTAAAGAAAAAGACTTATGGTACAACATGTGTACCGCCCTGTTCCTAATGGTTAAACCACTCGGTAACTCGATCCCAAGGAGGTTACCCGATTAAAGGCAGAAAGAGTTAATTTTACAAAGCATAAGGGTCAATCCATGTGAGATCATACACACCATGTTGCTCACTATTTTTGATTTTTAAAACTTTTTGCCTGATAATTAACTGTTATATTGGGAGCATGAAACAATGGTTTAAAAAATTTTAAACCTTCAGAATTTTTTTTTGGCAAGCACTTTTCAGTAGCTGCGGAAGCGACTTTTCGTGAAAAGAGTACTTTGTGAAGATGCTTATAACTTTTTTATTTATAAATATATCAAAATGATTTAAAAACCACTTGATTGAGCAAAAAATGATCTAAATTTCTATACCAGTTATTTTTCTGATAATTAGTAACAAATTTGTGTAAAATTGGCTTAAAAATAAGATTTTTTGTGTGAAATTTTACATTTTTGGCATAAAAATATTAGTAGAAGGAATTAAGACTCACCCTTACTTATTTTTCCCTTGAATAGATATCTCATAGGACTATTCCCAGAAGTAGTGTGAAACATTTGAAGACAGTCTTTTTTTTATATAATTTGTCAAACTTGGCATTTTGGAGAAAAAATGCTAACTTTGAGATTTAATATCTGAAAAGGGACTGAATGAAAATCTACAAAAATTTAACTGGATAACCTTCTTATAGTAGTAAATATGTAGCAAAATTGTTATGAGTGATATCGTTCTAGTTTTAGAGATATGGAGCCGCGAAGTTGACTGAAAAATTTCATTTATTTTGACGCCAAAAAATCATCACATAATGCAAAATTAATTATTCTCGTAATATTAGATGAGTTTTTTTGTGGTATAAACTAACCCTTTTACCAAAACATATAATATTTTAATTTATTTTCCATTTACAGAAAGAAATAATTTAGATATTATGCTTTTATAAATGCATTTTTTTCTACGTGTTAGTCATAAAAACATGATTTTCCTAAAGCGGTCTTTATGCATCTAGTGAGCAAAGAACAATTATAGTTTTAATCTAACCTACAACTCTTCATTCATTTTTAAAAGTTTAAAACGTTAAAACCCCCCTACAGCACCAAAAAGTCGCTAAATATCCGAAATTAAGCTCTAGATCCTGCCATTTTCCGTGAGACTGCGTCTGTATAACAGCAGAAAATGGCGGACATGTTTTTGCGGAAAAGGGTAGGATCTAGAGCAGTGTTTCCCAACCTTTTCAAGCTCATCACCCCTTTCAAGATGCTGACTGACACCTATCGCCCCTCCTCCTTCTTTTTTCTTCCACGAAAAAACCATAATTTGGAGCAAGTGAACATCTATAATATTAAAAGAATAAGTACCTAACTTTAATTTGAAGTAAAATGTACGCAATAAAGATACTATGACTAATCACTTTTAAACTAAAAACATTAATGAATAAATAAAATACCTTTATTCTTTTTCTTTCACGAAGCGAACTGATATAATCATTTGAAAGGAAACATTTGAACTAAGATCATTGACGTACTTATCAAAAAACAGAAGTACATTTTTCAAGAAATTATTTATTTTTTTAAATATTTATTTATTTTTTAAAATATTTATTTATTTTTTAAAATATTTATTTATTTTTTAAAATTTTTATTTGTTTTTTTAATATCATTTATTTGTTTATTTTAATTTTTTTTAAATTATAACTATTATTTTTTTATTATTATTAATTTTTTAAAAGTGCTAATTATGCGCGGAATAGAATCGCTTTTGTTCTCTTCCAGACATTCCAAGCACACACACAGGAAATAAATAAATAAAAAATTGTAACAACGAAATAAAAAAAAAAATTTGATTTAAAAAAATAAATAAATGAATAATTTTCATTACAAAAAAAATCAAATAATTTAAATTAAAAAAAATAAATTAATGAATGATTTAAATAAATAAATATATGAATTAGTTTTAAAAATTCCCCCCCAAAAATTTTAATGGCGCAACTTGCGCCATAATCCCCCCCCCTGTGGGCACCCCTGTGTACAGTCTTGAGCAAAGGAGAGTCAGAGGGGTCATGATCCAGTTGTTTAAATTTATCAAAATGAATGATGTTGATGGGCTAAATTTTTGTTTAGAAAGCAGGACAAGGGGACACTGTTTTAAGCTATTTAAGTCTCAGGCTAACCTAGAGGTGGGAAAAATTATTATTTCAGTAGGGTTGTGAGTACCTGGAACAGCATACCGGAGGAGGTTGTTATGAGTAAGGGAATCGCTTTTTGGTAACTTTCATCTTTTTCCTCCTGGCCCTTCATACGGAAAAACATTTGTCCAGAACTCTTTCCTAAAACCCGCACATTAGAAATATAAGCAAGTTATCTATGAATTTGTTAACAGTCAGAAAAAGGTTACAAAATGTAGAAACCAAAACAATTTACTGATAATCAACAGATGAATCAGCAGGTGACCATACCAATGTCAAATTCTAAGTATATTTCGGTCAGTTTTTATCAACAGAAAAAAGGAACAAACATTTCCCTCTGTTTAAATAATGCATCATTAAAAAGGTTTCTAATCAGACAAACAAACCAAATTTCAAAAGCAGCAATGCGGTCTTAAGATAATGTTTTCTTTTCTTCAACGAAAAAAGAGTTTTGTACTTGTAAATAAATGAAAGACTTCCTCATTTAATTGTTAAATCTGACAAATCTAAATTCTAAATCAACGGTTTCAATCCGTCAACCGCAATCGAGCGGTCCATCTTGAGAAAAAAATATCTAAGAATATTGCGGATTTCAAGATACACATGCTTTTAATTTGATTTTTTTTTTTTACATTACTTCCATACATACTTGCTCTAAGACAAAATTTCATCTGTGTGTGTGGGGAGGGGGGTACGTATATTTGCATACTAAAATATTAAATACGGCTCAAAAAAAGGAATAGGACAAGGTATACGAAACTTTGGAACAGCAGAATCATTACATCTGCCGAGGGTCTCTGGCCTGAATTGTTCGAGAAAGAAAAAAAGTCTAGATTTGTAACGGAACATCATTTTTGCTATCGTATATGCATGACTATAATCTGTAGTACTTAGAGGATTTAAGCAAGTGATATTTATTCAGCTTTTATTTCACTTATCTCGCTTAACTATGATGCTTATTTCACACAGCGTTAATCTAAGCGTTAAGAGCCATTACTTTGAAATTCGGACAAGGTGTGGCAGTGACCATTTTTGATTTTCCTCATTTTTTTATATGTCAAAGTAGGTCATGAGAAATGAACATTCTGAAGTTTGTAGCCCCCCAAAAAAATTTTGTTCGCTCGGTAAAAATTCCCAAAATTTGATGTTATGCAGCGCTTTTTTGGTAAAACGGCTGAAAGACGCATTTCAGTGCGCTGTAGTTTTTTACAGAAACGCCACCCTATGATTATGTTTACATTTATTGATTGTACAATGTGTAGTTATGAGGACCCCATAGTTATTTGGGTTGGGGTGTGTTGCTTTCTTTAGTTAAGGGGCCACAAAGTATGGTTTTTAGACCATTTTTGCTCAACTTTGAACTGCGTTATTTCCCCCCTAAAAGCAACCCCCTGAAATTTTTTTAACATACACTGAAAATTTATACTATGAAGAGAATATGTGGCTTCGAAAATTGTTTAATATTTTATTGCTTTGAAGAGAAAAAGACTTAGTCATTTTTCAAATTTTCAAAATTTGCGGTTTTTTAATCGCATTCAACTCAAAACAGCAACTCTAGGAAGAAAAAGCTTTTATGGATTATGGAACCCACAGATATGTAAAATAACGTAAAAAAGAAAGTTGCGTGGGGTCTCGTCTCGTTTTCAAGAAAATAATTTTTTTTGTAGCTCATTTTAATGCTTTTTTCTCATAGTAAAATGTGTCCATCAAGTAGGTCAGATCTGCTGAAACTCTAAGTATATAGTAATGACATATTTAAATTTGTATAGGGAAAGAAAAAAAGACTAAAAACACTTAATTTTGTCTAAATTTTTTATAATTTTTAGTTTTTTAATTGCAATTAACTCAAAAAAACGTGAAATCATGAGACTATTATTGAATGCACATATTATTAGCTTTGAAGTATTGGAAAAAGTAAATTCGGTGAGGTATTTTCAGATGTATTCTAGTGGGAGGTCACAGTGACCTCCCGAAAAATTTCATGATCGAAAAATTTTGCTGACGATTCGGCATATTTGGAAACTATTGCAACATTGAGAGTTTTTAATGATACATTTTTCTCACGTGTGCTTGATCATATTCTGTAAAAATTTAAGTTCCAGTGCCCATGAGTATCTTATACTTCTCAAGAAGATGTTCTTAATTTACCAAAGTAATTTCCCAATTTTTCCGAATGATAAAATACGATCAAGCCCACATGTAAAAAATAAATAAATAGAAAATTTCTATGTTGCAGTATTGTTTCTAAAGTTGCTGAATCTTCAGAAAAATTTTCCGAATATTAAATTTTTCTAGAGGTCACAGTAACCTCCTTTGATTTCCCATTGGGGAGCCTCTAAGAATTCCTCACAGTATTTACTTTTTCGAATATTTCCAGTCATTGCCAGCTAGTAACATGTAAATTCAATAATTCCCTCAGGTCAGATCTGCTGAAATTCTAAGTATATAGTAATGACCTATTTAAAGTTGTATAGGGAAAGAGAAAAAGACTAAAAACACTTAATTTTGCCTAAATTTTTTATAATTTTTAGTTTTTTAATTGCAATTAACTCAAAAAACGTGAAATCCTGAGATTATTATTGAATGCACATATTAATAGCTTTGAAATATTGGAAAAAGTAAAGTTGGTGGGGTATCTTCAGATGCATTCTAATGGGAGGTCACAGTGACCTCCAGAAAAATTTCATGATCGAAAAATTTTACTGATAATTCGGCAAAGTTGGAAACAATACTGCAACATTGGACTTTTCTATTTATTTATTTTTTACATGTTATGATTATTTTTTTATATTATATGATACCTGCATATGTGTAAAACGATGTACAAAATTAAGCGGCTAGGGTCTCTTCTAGTTTTACAGAAAAAAATGTAGCAGATTTTAATACGTTCTCCCGTCGTAAAATGTGTCCAGTATGTAGATCAGATATGCTAAAACTTAAAATGTATGATAATAATTTATGTATCTGTGTATGGTAATTTTTGAGTGAAAAGTAATAGTGAAAAAGAATCACAGCATTTAATTGTGTCTGAATTTTTAGAACTTTTAGCTTCTTATTGCAATTATATCAAAAAACGATAAATCGTTACTGAGGGAATTATTGAATTTACATGTTACTAGCTGGCAATACTGGAAATATTCGAAAAAGTAAATACTGTGAGGAATTTTTAGAGCCTCCCCAATGAGAAATCAAAGGAGGTTACTGTGACCTCTAGAAAAATTTCATATTCGGAAAAATGTTCTGAAGATTCAGCAACTTTAGAAACAATACTGCAACATAGAAATTTTCTATTTATTTATTTTTTACATGTGGGCTTGATCGTATTATATCATTCGGAAAAATTGGGAAATTCCTTTGGCAAATTAAGAACATCTTCTTGAGAAGTATAAGATACTCATGGGCACTGGAACTTAAATTTTTACAGACTACGATCAAGCACACGTGAGAAAAATGTATCATTAAAAACTCTCAATGTTGCAACAGTTTCGAAATATGCCGAATCGTCAGCAAATTTTTCGATCATGAAATTTTTCGGGAGGTCACTGTGACCTCCCACTAGAATACATCTGAAAATACCTCACCGAATTTACTTTTTCCAATACTTCAATACTTTTTCCAATACTGTGTATTCAATAATAGTCTCGGGATTTCACGTTTTTTGAGTTAATTGCAATTAAAAAACTAAAAATTATAAAAAATTTAGACAAAATTAAGTGTTTTTAGTCTTTTTCTCTTTTCCTATACAAATTTAAATATGTCATTACTATATACTTAAAGTTTCAGCAGATCTGACCTACTTGATGGACACATTTTACTATGAGAAAAAAGCATTGAAATGAGCTACAAAAAAAATTATTTTCTTGAAAACGAGACGAGACCCCACGCAACTTTCTTTTTTACGTTATTCTACACATCTGTGGGTTCCATAATCCATAAAAGCTTTTTCTTCCTAGAGTTGCTGTTGCTGTTTTGAGTTGAATGCGATTAAAAAACCGCAAATTTTGAAAATTTGAAAAATGTCTAAGTCTTTTTCTCTTCAAAGCAATAAAATATTAAACAATTTTCGAAGCCACATATTCTCTTCATAGTATATATTTTCAGTATATGTTAAAAAAATTTCAGGGGGTTGCTTTTAGGGGGGAAATAACGCAGTTCAAAGTTGAGCGAAAATGGTCTAAAAACCATACTTTGCGGCCCCTTAACTAAAGAAAACAACACACCCCAACCCAAATAACTATGGGGTCCTCATAACTACACATTGTACAATCAATAAATGTAAACATAACCATAGGGTGGCGTTTCTGTAAAAAACTACAGCGCACTGAAATGCGTCTTTCAGCCATTTTACCAAAAAAGCACTGCATAACATCAAAGTTTGGGAATTTTTACCGAGCGAACAAAATTTTTTTGGGGGGCTACAAACTTCAGAATGTTCATTTCCCATGACCTACTTTGACATGTAAAAAAATGAGGAAAATCAAAAATGGTTACTGCCAAAATTTCCCTTTTTTTGTTCGATTTTCAAAATAATGGCTCTTAATGAAAATTAAGACACACTTTTTCATAATGTTTCTAAATTCACTAAACAAAGAATCTTTTCCCTCTTCTAGAAAAGGTTGACCCTTAATGTTCAGGTCCTCGAGCTAGTTAGTGCCTATAGGCCAGGCCTGATGGGCCTAAAGTTAAATCAGGCTCGTTTCGAAAGAGCTAACCTCCTTTGCTGCTCCATTGAAGCAACAATATCAAGTAGAGGAGTCTCGATAACTCAAACCCTTATAACTCGAGTATTCCTCTTTCCCGAAGTTTTATATTGGATCCTAAACTCTTGAGAGGGCCGTGGGAACTTCCTATGACTCGAACCAGTGCCGTATTTAAGGGGTGGGTTTTTAGGGTTCAAACTCTCTCCGAAATTTTTCAAAACTATTACAAAAATGCTTTTCATAGTTTCTCACTGACAAAATTATTATAGCTATTTTATTTTAATTTTCTTATTTGAAACTGCGTTTGAAAAATGAAATTATCATTTTCAAATAATTGTACAAGTGAAGTGTTTTTTCTGCAGTATTTATTTTTATTGTAGTTATTTCAAACATAATTTCTTTACAATACACCTTTCCCTTCGAATTTGCAATACCACTAAAACGAAGAAAAAAAAAACACACCAAAATTCTTCAAACTTTTCGATACCAAACTCCATATTTAACACGTCCCCCTCTCCCTTAGATAGAAATTTCAAAAGTACTCCTTCGAATGCGCGTATATGAGTAAACTCATCTATTCAGATTCTTATTTTTTTTTTTTCATTGAAAAGATGAGTCTTTTTTTTAATAAATTTTTTTACATTTCTCATGTTAATACCCTTTTAACGTCTATTTTAACTAAAATCAACAGAAGATAGAACATGAAATAAAATTTGATTGACTTTGTAGATTTCACGATTTTTAAATGTTCTCCTTAATGAAAACAAAAGTTAAATGTAGGCTGCGCTTAAACGAGAGAGACCTTTAGTTAACCGTTCCGATGCTCTCTTCATGCTCAATTTCACGTTCAGACTCATTTTTCATATTCTATTCTAATTTCAAAAATTAATAATTACATACGACTCATTGTGTAATGCAGCATTTAACGTACTGTGACTGATATATTACTTTGGCAGGCACTGATATAGCATATCAAACGCTTTATATTGACTCATTAAATACAGACGTGAGATTTGACGTTAATTGGACGTCAACGATAGTGTAAAGGAAGCAGCATGATAAAGTTAATATGAAGTTGCTTTCCAACGACATGTGTTGCCAGTATGTTACAGGAAACGAAAGATAGCCCGGGAAAGATTTTGCAGTAATTATTCCCTGGATATTCATGCATTCTTAGAATCCCATTCAATAGGCTAAACATTTATTTGTCTTCTATAATAATAACGACGAGGGCCCCCTTCCACCTGTGCCAGTAGAAATGAAGGGGCAAGTGGATAAAAAAAGGTGGTATGTGACAATTTTCTAAATTTATAAAAAAAGCTTTCAAAAAAATGTTGTGTTATTTTTTTTTAATTTATTTTTCTCAACGGGTAACGCGATGTCACATTCTTAGTTAGAAACCATTTCTATGACTAAGGGTACATGATACTGATAGACTTATCACCTTCATCCATGGTAAAAAGTAAGTTTAAAAAATTGTCACATATCACCTTTTTCCACTTGCCCCATCAAATGCATACACTGTTTAATCTCTCTTTTTTTTCCTTTGGGCATTTCGCCCCCCCCCCCACCACAGGCCCCATTTCTGCTTACCCATTAGCCTCTAGACTCCCCCATGTGGAGGCCATGATTCAATTTTGTGCACAAAAGCGGCAATTACAAAATAATCTGAGTTTTTCTGACATGTTGAATGATTCTGGATTACTTAAGGGCAGAGACAGATTAGTCAATATTAACGCAAAAATATGTCGGCAACACCAAAACTTTCAAAAAACTTTTGTTATGTGATTTATAAAACCTAGCCTAACATGATTCAAAAACTTTTTTTTTTTCGAATTCACAACGAGCAGACTTGGTTTGTATGACTATTTGTGAAGGATCCGTACTTGTTCTTGGATTTCTTTTTTTTTTTTTTGAGATTTTTAATTTTATGGAGATGGTGTAGCTTAAGCTCCACAATCTGGGACTAGAAACAAAAACAACGCAACAAAAGCAACATTTCTTAATGCAATAGATATTGTTTATAAACTAACAAGTTTTCAACAGGGGTGCCTGACTGTCACGTGTTAGACTGTCACAAAATAAATATTCCCTTACATTTATGTATAAAAACGTATATATAAAAATTATTTTGGAATAAAAGGCTTGAAGCTGATGCCGATGTCTTTCCTGGAACTCAGGTACCATTCTTCCCCAGAATCAGTATAATGCTGGTTAAATTTGTAAGAAAAGCAGTCGAAAACTTTGTACAATTAATGAAGTTAAAAGTACAAGACAACGTGTCCAAAAGTACAAATAAAATGTTAAAAAAGAGTTTGAAAACTCTAGCAAATAGCTATTTCGTGGCTATTACAAATGAAGCCCCATCATCTTTTCGCACTGATGATGGGGCTTCATTTGTAATAGCCCGGAAATAGCTATTTGCTAGAGTTTTCAAACTCTTTTTTAACATTTTATTTGTACTTTTGTACACGTTGTCTTGCATTTTTAACGTCATAATGCTGCTTAAATAAACGAAGAAAAATTTTCTTCTGAAACTTTTCTATGAAGAAAAATTTCGTCCCCACGTTCGTTTGGGGGGAAAAGAGTGATTAATCTTGGCAAATAGAGAGAGTTAATTCCAGTTTGCAAGGGGTTTGTTTCTGAAGTTTAGCGTCGAAGACTTGAGACGTCTTAGTCATGTGTCATACGCATATCGCCACTTAACTCGGCACATATTTGTGACTCACACGTCTCGACTTATCTCTTGAAACCAACACGGTTCAGTACATCTTACTAAGGCTTGGGTTTTTCCCATAAGGTCGTCATCATGGGATTTCAATTAGGGCCGGCCCTCCGTTTTGCCTCTGATTCAGGATTCAGGGACACTCTGTCTAATTGCCAATCACTGAAAAAAATATTACAAAAAATATGCATAAAAATGAGGAAGTATCAAATTTGCTTCAATTTCAATTTTTTGTCTACACTGTAAGAAATGAATGTTGTTTTTACAGTATATTACAGTTAATTTTATAGTAATAAACTGTAAAAAATTCTAATTTTGAAGTGCATTTTACAGTTTCAAACTGGAACCTCGGCTGCCAGTATTATACTGTTGTTTTTACAATATAATAAAGCTAAATTTTACGGCAATAAACTGTAAAATTGCTTACTTTGCAGTAAGAAGGTGTAAAATTGCTAGTTTTACAGTTTATTACTGTGCATTTTACAGTTTAAATTGGAACCTTGGCTGCCAGAACTATACTGTCAAAACAACAGTTCATTTTTTGAAGTGTGAAAACTGAATGGTGAAAGTTTGGCATTAACCCATTTATGCCCAGTAGCCTAAAAACGGGACGCTTGTTTGTTACTGCATACAAAAATCTATAATAGGTTTTTATCCATTTTACTAAAGCTGTTTTTTCACAAGGTAAATAGTCCTTCATCTTGAGAAAACCAGTCAGAGCCACTAGTTGGACACCAGAGTTTATTTATTGACAGCTATTTCAGACAATCAGTCAAGCAACGATCCAGCATGGGTAGCCACAGAAAGTAAGTTTTTTTTTTTGCGAACTTATTTTTCATAAAATTAAACTATTTTAAAAGGATTTGTTTAAAATTGATCACAGATGCCTTCTGTAATGTTACTTTGCAAAAGTAAAGTCAAGTAGGGTCGTATTTTGCTTACATATCTGTAAAATATCCCATAAACAGGACGTTAAATAACTTCATAAATATGGCAACGGCAAACTTTTTAAGCTTAAAATGTATGTAAATCATTCCAATTAAGAGTTTTAAGCAGATAAAAATGGAAAAAAATGTTTGAAAAAACTTACGCATAAAAGGGCAAAGAAGCGTGAATATATTTCTAAAAAAGTTCCTGAAACCTACAGTACTGGCTTGACCGCCTCGGTTCTGGCCAAAAGTATTGCAAGTGAGATGCAAAAGTTTTTCATGAATGAAATAAGAAATGACAAAAAGTAATGATTATACTAGCTGCCAGGGCAGCTAGATTAGCTTCCTGCGGCATGTTGATGCATAACGTCCCCCTTCTCTAACTTTTACCTCATTCTGAAGTTATATTATTTGATATAATTTAATGTTCATTCGATTTCAAGACATATCACGCACGTGGCCCGGCGTTGCACGGGCACTTCGTGCCCTGAAAGTAATGAGGAAAATTTTAAGAAACTACTCCCCGCCAAGGCGGCTCGCTAACAGACGCTTCACGCCTTTACTTTTTTCCTATATAAAAAAATCATTCGAATTATTGAGATGCTTCGCGCCTTCAAGATGGTGAGGAAAGTTTCAGTAAGTTCAACTCGCTCAAAGGAAAAAAGCAGACATAGATACTCAGTTTTTAATATAAGTAGATGGCTTTTCAACAAATGAATGTTTCAAAATATTACAAGTAGCTAGCGATAAAAATACTAAATAAGTGGCCCGCTTATGAGTTTCGTGTTTGATTTCGTTAAGCCTTTATTCAAAATTCTCATTATCATTGTTTTCACTGTTTCATAGCAACCACGTTTCAACAATGGATTTCATATTTAATCATTTATTAGGCTTAATCGCTTTAAATTTTTTCTACTTATTAATTGATATCTTCGCTAATTAAAATCGTATAATTATATTAATTGAAACTAATGAAGCCTGAAAAATTACCTATCTATCGGTACCTGGTTCGACTTTCAGTTCAGTGGCGTTCAGGAGAAAGAAGCGTGACATACATAGAAAGAAAGATAGAAAGATAGTTAGAAAGATACTCAGTTTTTAATATAAGTAGATTTTTTTCTTCTTAACTAACATTTTTTGATATTAGTACATTAAATTAAGTTTAGGAAAAGACATATTGTTAAAGTTTTCAATAAATAACTACTTAATTACTTTAAAATTATGCAACCAAAGTTCAGGTTATCAAAAATTGGTGTTTATTTCAGTTCCCAGGGAATAAAATGAAATAAAGAAACAATTTCAAGTTCTCCTTAAGAGAAAGAATAACAAATAAGCGAAAATGAACCGAGCAGGGATCAAGAAAATTTTGTCTCGCTTTCAGCTTCAATCCTACCAATTCTTTTCTTTTTGGTGCATAATACACAAGGTTATTCAATACTCTTCTTTCGGTTGTTCACAATGCAAAATTTCAATAATTGTTTCTTTAAATTTCTCTATACGTATGCAGTTTAAGGCAATTTAGTTAAAAAGTTATAACCTTATGGTGACAAAATCTTACATTTCTCATACTTACAATATTTTTGGCCAGTATTCTTTGAGCAAATTTTTCCTCTTTTCAATTTATTCACTTGAGCTCTGTGCTGACGATAGTGCACAACCCTTGACAAGCTATTTATGAAAAACGAAAAATTTATTTATAATGTATTACATTGCTACTTAAGTGGAATTAAAAAAACACATTTCACAAAAATTACTTCAAAAGTTTTTCTAAAAGTTAAAATTTGTTTTTCCCTTTTTTCTTTGGTTTCATTTTACTTTCCTAAAGAATAAATGTTAAAAATGAATAATTCCGAAATTTATTTAGTGCTATATAAAACAATTTCAAGATTTAATTCTTAATGTTAATAGTTTACATTTATTATAAAAGTGTGTGCTAAGAATGGACTCTTACCTAAGTGACAAAGTGGTATTTGTCCCCTTGTGTCCCTTACTAAGTGGCCCTACTGTGTTTTAAAGAATGTTCTTTCACAGCAAAATCTGTCTACTTTGAATTTCGTTGGTTTGCTTATTATCCTCCTACAAAACGCGCCAAGGTTGGCGATAGAGATTCAAACAAAATCCCCCGTTCCAGTTTCGTTCTTCATGAGTGACGCAATGGTATAGCCCTAGCGCCATTGGTCGACACGTTGTGATGTCATCATCCGCGGCATAATCCTGATCAATGGGGAGAGGCGAAAGTTATGAAGAGTTATGAATATGTCGACGCCTCTCCAATCATAACCGTTTCCGACGCTTTGGGGGTGGACAGCAAAGAGCCACTCGAAGAGCAGGAAAGGTTTCGTTTTCGCACTTGCTCGTTTCGACTCGATCGCTGTCGCAGAAGTTATGATTTCATAATTCGGAAATATGAATCAAACCAGACTTCTTTTTACTCATTCAACAGAAAGGAATAGTAGAATCTCAGTTGCTTTGGAAAATTTCGGATTAACATTTCAATTTAGATTCTTGCTAGTGGCAACAACTTCATATTACGTAGCTGTATGGGTTCGAGGTTATTGATGCAGAATTATATTGCTGCTAATTTAAAGCTTTTTCTGTGCCAAGCGACTTCTTCGCAGAGTGACACAACTGAGCTACGTAATAAACTAGAATGTCAGTTGAAGTAGTTGTCTAAACTAGTCAATAGCAACCCCAGAAGTTCTGTTTTGACAGCAATGAATCCCTGACTATTATCTCCATTTTTATTTCGTCCATAAAGTACAAGATATTTGATTGTAGGTTCAGATATCCCGTTCTTAGGGATGAAAACATCAATTAAAAAAAAAAAGAAAAACTTACCACACTTAAGTTAACATTTTCTTTATAGATGGGTTCTGAAATTTCATCGCCTTCTCTGAATGAAACATCTCTACTCGCATCTTTTGTAGTTCTTTGCTTTTATAACTTACTTGTCTAAATAAAATGTTGACTGTCAAAGATATCACTCGCACTGGCATTTGATTTGGAAAGGTTTTGCTGAAACCAGAGTAAAACGCTAATCTACAAAGTCAACTTCTTAAACGTTTACTCATTATTTTAAAATTTGTTTAATGATTACTTTTAATTTAACTCATTTTAATAAGTAGGATTTTTTAACTGACAACAATTGACATTATTGATTGAGTGAGAAATTAGAACCTTTTATATAAAAACCAATATTAAATACTATTTTTAAGCAAAAATAAAGAAAGGGACATATTGTTTCAAGAAATAAGAAAACGTTAAAATAAGAGCTAAAAGACATTTTCTCTGCTAGATAACTCAATTGATTGCTTTAGAACGTCAGCTTCCTTTTCTTGATTTCTTTGATAAGTGGAACCCTGTTTAATATCCACTTTCTACGTAAAGTCCCTGATTTTTCTTCAACAATATAGTTTGAACGCAGTCTTCTTAAAATGGTTGACGTGCAGTAAAAAATGAAAAAAAAAAGAATAGTTTCGAGGAAGGAACCCTTGAGTGATCTCTATGGAACTCTAGGACTCGGTGGAGCACAATTGAGAGGCTTGGGAGAACAACGCTGCAACTCAAAAAAGCCCATTTTTCAGGAGAGCAATTTTTAACTTTTCAGAAACTTCTATCGCGCTTGTGCTCAAAACTTTTGCGACTATTTTAATGAAACTAGCATTAAAAAAACCGCATTTTAATCTCTTTTCTAATGTAGCATGATTGACTTCAATGGCATTTTAACTAATGACGTAATTTTAAAAAGAGTGGAGGTAGTTTGAGTTACATCAGTGTTTTCCAAAAATTGCTCCCTAGCGGATATTTTTGACACTTTTGAGTTGCAACCTTGTTCATTATTAAGAGCGATTTTTTCTGAACAAAATGATATAAAAATGTCATTTTTCGATTTTTTTTTTTTTTGAGTTGCAACGTTATTCTTCCAAAGCAACGAATTGAGAGGCTTGGGAGATGAAGGGGTTATGTGACAAAACCGACATTGTTAGCTCTACTCTAAAGAGTAATGATTAAAAAATAAGTCACTGAGCAATAAAGCTTTCAACAATTAAAGTTCGCAACAATTAATGCTGCAACAATTAGTTAACAAGGAAATTTGACTGACAAATTTTCACTGGATGACAAATTTTTTTTACGAATACGAATTTCAATACCCTATTCCCAAATACAGTGAGATCATGCCGTCAAAATATTCTTCAAATAAGAAATATGAATACAAAATAGATACCTCGACTTGACACCAATATTTTAATAGTGATTTTCGGTTTAGGTATGTTATTTTTATGTAGATGTAGTATTCTATCTATGTAGGAAGTGCATTTTTTCAGGCACTCCCCCTGAAAATTTTCTTCCCACACCCTTATCTGCTACCACTGCTTGACTCAAAAGAAATTTCAACTCTAAGCAGGGATTTGTACACTTGCTTTTGTTCTGCTATCGATGTTTACGGACTCCCGCCCGAGCAAGGAAAAAATAAAGTAACGGGAAGGGGCCCAGGGGGCGCTTTAATGCTCTCGAGCCCTACTTTACAGCTTCGTTAACTAGAACGACCCCTACAGTGTTTAGAGCACCCATAAAAAATCGGCTGCTCTTCGTTTTTAGGCAGAAAGAGTGCTGCTTCCTATAATAATGGCTTTATGTACATTAGTGGATTTACGTTTTTCTTTCTGGTAGCGGTTTAAAGACCTACAAAACCATGGGCATCCACAAAAAGATAAAAAAAAAAAGGGGGGGGGGAGAGTCCCCTGAAAATTCCGTAACTTCAATTTCAAGAAACGTGTTATTCATTGTAAATCAATTTGACAAGTCAATGGTCACACACACACACACACACAATAAATAATAATTATTAAGGATAACAACCCATGGGTTATACTCTCGGGTCCATCCATGTCAGTTAATAAATGTTAATCATTTGAGCACAGTGTATTTTATAGCATTTGCACCAGGAGGAGGGGAAGGCTGGGGCGAGATGGATTACGATCCCACAGAACATTTGATTTTATACTATGTTGATGTTAATGTATCGTTACAACATAACTGGAACGTTAAAAACAGCAGTGTGAAGAGACGGCAAGAGCTCTGGTAAGTCTTTTCTTCCTAGTTTTGGCAACGGACTTAATTGAGTATAGGTTTGTTTACGACGTTCTAAAGATTTATATGAAAAAAAGAAGCTGCTGAGAATGTTAACGAAGAAGATAGCAATTGCAAACATATAAAAACCTGCAAATAGTGTATGAAATAAATGTTTCACTATGCAAATATTATTACTAATAAACTGAGCGTAAATCATCGTATTTTGGTTACTTTATTATGGTAGAAGAAAGAAGTTCTTAACAGTGGCGACAACTCAGGGGTATAATTGATTACCCCCGCACTTTTTTCATCAAGGATCGCTCAAGTGTTTTTTAAGATTTTAATTTCGAAAGCTTTCCAAAGAGATCACCCAAGTTCTAAAGTCACCAAAGATAGCTTAAAATTGCAATTTTAAGAATCTAATTTTGAAAAATTTCCCCAAACGCATCCTCCATTCCATAATTTCAAAGATGACCTAAATTTGCATTATTAAGACTCCAGTTTCCATAACGGTATCTTTTCTACGAAGAGAACCCCCTTACTCTTACATCAATAAAGGTAGCATTAAATTATGTTTTCAAGAATTTAATTTAGAAAAAAAGTCCAGGAGTAGTCCCCGGATTATTTTCTGCAGTCTTTAAAAGAAGTGGATAGATCGACTCCTTTTAAAGACTGCAGAAAAAGGAGTAGACGGCTCCTGATCCTGATTGAAAATATAGAAATATCAATTAATAGTATTTCCACTATTGTCTGCTGTCTGAACTAAGTTGGACATCCACTCTTAAGGACCTTGAGTTTAAAAGGGCTCAGTTTCCAGAGAGATATTCGATTAGAAACAACATCAACAATTGCTTCTGGTGCAGATGCTGTATACCAGCCCTAAGCTCCAAAGAAACTAAACTTACTTGTTTCTCTCTCAAGTAAAATTAGAAGGAGGACTGATAAAAACGAATTCAGAAAATCCGAGAGAAGTGTGTAATTTAAGAATGCAACGACAAAGAGGTTTCGAATTCTTTTACTCATACTCGAAGTTCCGACACGATCCACACTGTAAAAACTGAAACAGTCAAAAATGAGTACTTTCATGCTTTCAAATTTTCGTGAATGCTTTTATTTCAAATACGAATCTTTCTGTTTCAAACCTAAGAACCAATGTTTTCAAATCTGAAATTTAAGTGCTCAAATTTGAGTCAAATCACTTTAAATTTGTTAAATGAACTTAATTTTAGCGGGGTAATTGAAATTATTCATATTATATTTCACCTGCTGCTATTTCGAACGAATTGCTCTTTCCAGTAATATTTTATCAGATAAAATGTGAAGAACTACTTCTTGTCTTTTTCACCGTCATTTTGTCCTGACTGCGGAAGAATAAATAAACATTGAGTCAAGATGGCGGACAAGTGAAAGTTGCACAGAACGCGGATTATCCTACGCGGAACGCTTAGAAGGATCCGTTGAAAATTTAAACGTAAGTTCACTTAATTTTGTATATTTGAAATTATTTTTCCTATTTTTATTGTAAATACACTCTTATTTCTATATCAATGAGAAAAAATGTGTACTGGCAATGAGTATATCATAGTTTCAAAATTTATGACACCGCTTTGTTTCAAATGTGAACACTTCCATGTTTTTACTTGGTTCCTCTTATACTAACATAATAACTTTTTTACGAGTTAAATTAATTTATTTAAGCGAAGTGATTAAATTAATTCATATTCTATTTCATCTGTTGCACTTTTGAGCGAATTACTCTTCTCAGTGATATTTCATTTGACATAATGTAGGGAACTATTTTTTGGGCTCGGATCGTGACGGAGCTGCCATGCGATCCGTCGTGAGTCGTGACTGCCCGCAAGTACGGAACAGCAAAGATGTGTTCAGAAGAATGCGGCATCATCGAATTCACTGAAAATTTTGAAGGTTAGTGCATCAGAGTTTCAACTAAAATAAAGTTTTCTGTTATTATTTGTTTCAGTGCATGACAATATTAATTAAAAGATGCGTGGAATGTTCTGTAGAGACGGAACGATTCGGACTGGCCGAATCATGAGGTTTTGCCTGTCGCTTTAACCTGTAAGCATATATTGTAAAAATTCATTAAACAATTATAATGAAATAAAATATTGTCCTTTAAGTTGCACAAAATTATACAGTGGGTGCCTATTAATTGAATCGGTGGTTAATCGAATCATTCGCGTTAATTAATCAAATCGTCTAAAACAAAACAAAATCCAGTTTATTAAATTAGCTGCTTTTTTTTGAATCGAAACTGTTCAAAACAAACGTGATTCATGTAAGCGGCGGCTACTGTATCAAAAATTAAATGGGACGTTTTTAAATGCTATCGGAAAAAAAAGCTTTTAAATAAACTAATCTAACCTTCACATTATATTGTGCATATACAACTTTGTGTGTTACGTTCATGTAAAACATTTTCCTTCAGTGAGAAGAATTTAAAAAAATCATTTGTTATTGCAAAGTTATTCGATTTTACAAGCATCGAAGTCATCCAATATTTCGTATAAATCCTATATTTAAAAAAAATCCTTTATTCAGTGTTCACATGCTCTTGAAAAAAAAATGCTTGAAAAAAATTAAGTTAATTTTCAAGTGCCAAAGTTTAAAAAAAAAAGAATTACATGTTTCAGAACCATGAAAAAGTTTGAAAAATTTCTTGATGTTTGAATTTTTTGATTGCTTAGTTAAAAAAAATTCTACAGTGCAATTTTCTGAATTTGTGTTTGATATGCATTTTTGCGAAAAATTGTCTCTTGCATTTGAGATTTCAATACTGCAACTTGCAAATATTTTGCTGTTTTTTTTACAATTGGAAGTAATTTTCACACATGCTACCTAAGATTAGTATATTTATGTTTACCTTCATTAAATTATGAAGGAACTTATTTTTGGAATCATGGCAAAATTGAATTTATTCAGACTTAGCGAAAAATCGCTTTTTGTGCTTGATATGTGTTTTTTTTTTTTGCATTTTGTAATTATGTTCAACTTTATTTAATAGCAAATGTATTTTATAGGAAACATGCTAACATTGAACGTGCTTCGCTGAAATTTGCTTCGTATGAAAAAAATTTCAATACTTCTGCATCTTGTAAATGTGTTAATATATTTGATACTGGAAGTTATTTTGACTTGTGGCTACTCCAGATTAGCTTGTTTTAATTTTTACTTTACTAACTAAGAAATTATTAACTTTTGTCTGTTTATATACTTATTTATTTTTGCAAGCTTTATTTGAATCATTATTTACTTATTTTAGGCTTATTTACTTGTACTTCAAATTTTTATTCGCAACTTCATGAGCAAAAGAATTTAAAATACTTGGTATTATTCATGATTATGGTTTTTGCTGCCACCTCTATCTTAAAACTTATACCTGTTATGATAAAAATGCAAAACATAGATTACTCCATAGTGTATGTCGAGATTACAAGAAGCACTTTTTTTACTCCGTTACTCACAAAATTTGTTTCTGAATAGAGGTACAGGATTCTTACTTAAATTGTCATGTTTTAGAACAGGGGTGTCCAACCTTTTTTACTCAAGGGCCACATAGAATTTTTGGAGGTGAGGTGGGCCAACAATATATCAGTTTAGATGGCTTTGTTAGTCCTAGCCCCTCTCTCATATAGCCACTTATTTTTATTTGTTTATTTATTTTGTGTGTGTGTGTTGGTCAAAAATAAAGTTCGAAACAAAACAAAAGCATCAATGACAAAATTTTTACTGATTATTTTCTTTTAAATTTTCAATTATTACCATTTTAATACCCATAAATATGCATTTATGTCATAAAGCTCAAATATGACATTTGGTAAACTTGTAAAAGTTAGATTAATTGAGACAGGGTTATTGCAGTTAAAGATAAAAATAAAATGATTTTTATTAAATTTTTTTTTAGTTAACAAGCTTTCAGGGATCCAGACAAAATCTGTTCACAGGCCGGATCTGGCTGCGGGCCTTAGGTTGGTGACCCCTGTTTAGAAAAATATAATTTTAAATGAAATTTTAAATTGTTTTAAAATTCATTTTTTACAATATATTTGAGTAAAAATACGTACATTGTATAGCCTTATGTACAGTAGAACCTAGTGTAATAATAAATTGGCAAAAAAAGAAATAGGCAAACCTATGTGCTGAAAGAACTTAAAATGTTATGTTTTAACATTTTGCTGCAGCTATTATTATTAATAAATAATTTATTCATTGTGTATAAACATTTTCTAGATTGATGCTGAATTCAACTTGCTTTACAGCAATAGAGGGGGGAACTTATGCTTCAGACCACGCCCTGTGTGGATAGTTGAAGCAAGACATTCTGGAAGTTCTGCAGAAAATCGACCCTTCAAATGAAAGTATGCTATGAACATTTAGCCTGGTGAGCTCTTTCTCACTTTTTAAAATTTCGGTTACTTATCGTTACCCCTTGAAATTTTTGTCGTCTTTCAATAACTTTCTTGAAATTTGTTTTATTAAAATCTCTTTCTAAGAAATTAAGGAAATCATCAAACTTTAACTGTCGAGGGTACAATGAGAGGATATTTTAGTTTTGGGTTCAGCTTTGTTTATAAGTTATAGCTGACATAATGACTGTTAAAGCAAAGGAATCCAATCTTTGTCAAAGAAAAGAATCTTTTAACCCTACACTGCATGGTGTTAATAACATGAACAAAATAAACATTTATCTTTCATTTGCGATGCGTTTTACATCAAAATAATTATTTGGAAAAAATCTAGGACATAATACATGTCTGTAGCCATTTGGCAACATTATGCAGTAAGCATCCAGAGAACACTTCGATTCATCTCTATAGTCTAGAAGTATGTGCTTTGTTTATGTTTCGCGCTAGCTTCTTTCTCTTTTTGGATGGTATAAAATAATCATGCGGACCCAAAAGTGGTGCTTTCGGCTGTTCTCCCCCGTTTATTAGACCTCGCAATTATCAATGCTTAGCTGATGTTCAGTAGAGTGAACAAACAAAAAATTAATAGGGAAAAGCCTTCAAAACATGTTCATTTTAGATTTCAGTTAGCACAAACGTTGTGCTTACACGGACAAGTAAAATTATTAATAATTTTAAAATATGGTTTTGAAAAAAACTAAAAAATACGCATTTACATAGGAATGCGCTGTGATCATCACGGGTTTCCCTCTAATTTTCAAAACTACTGAATATCCGCACTTAAGTTTACATGCACTTATAATATCAACATGCAATGTAGTTCATCAACATGCAATACAGTTTAGCCTTTAGTATTAAAAATAATATTAAATATATTACTTTTATATTTGCAAAGAACGTAAATTTTATCTTTTATTTAGAGTTACATACATACATACATACAAACAAGCCCACATGTGAAGTTAATAAAAGCGTATTAAAAAGAGGGAGACCATTAGCTACAGAGGAACTAGAGTTACAAAAAAAAAAAAAAAGAAAGAAAACTTGCGCGAGAGAGCCTTCAAAAGATATCAGATTTGACAGAATTGATCATCGGAAAGAACACAGTACAAATAAACAATGATGTAAAATGTCAAAGTGTAAAGGATTACAAGAGTACAGTGCACCAAATGTTCAATTCCTCTATTTTTCTACAAAAAAAAAAAAAAAACTAATTTCAACACTCATTTAAAATCATTTTTATCTGTTGAATGCATGGTGTAGCCATTTGGCAACAAAACTATTTTTAATTAGAAAGTGGTAAAAATTTAGAGTTAAATTTTTTAAAATAATTTTCCATGTTTTCTTATTACATTGACAAACACATATTTTTTTCTAAGAAAAATAAAAAATCATGCAGTGTAGGGTTTAAACTACCTTTGAAAATTTCTTAAATTAAAAAATATAAAGAATATATTATTTCATTAATTGTCCACAATTTATGCCTCACAAACATTCAAATTATCAATTTTGGATTAACATTTATCAAGTTCTATGGTACAAGCATTTCTCTTGCTTACTAATTTCGTTTAAACTACTTTTCCGCTTTGTAAGGTTGGCAAGTTTGTAACGTGAAAAGTTTTTGTTTTTGAATATAGTCAGATCGTTCTGACATTGGACATGGGGTACATTTCTATTTCAGCCCCCCCCCTTCTCATATCAGTTACGTGTTACGAATTCTTACAATACAAGAATGAAATAAAAGTTTTGTGCTCCGAAAAGATTGAACTTAAAAAAAAACAATAATAATGCTATCAAATTATTAACAGACAAATATACGTCGACATATGCAGTAGGTTTTTAATATTAATAGCAAAATATATAAACAGCAGACATAAAGCTTTGCATGCAAAATTTTGAAGATTTTTCAAGCCCTGACCCATACTATCTATAGCAGTTTTCTGAAAGTTCTATACGTTTAACCGGGCTCAAGAATTATATTGCCCGACATGCCCGGGACATGTAAAAATTCTGATTGTGCATGAATCTTCTACCCTTACATGCGCAGCTGAGCATGTAATTTTTTAATCAAATATTTCTTTCCAAACCTTACTATTTTATATTTTACTTAAAAAATTGTATTACAATGATTCAGATCGAAAGCTATTAATATTCTCGTTCGTATGATTAACATGTTGACTGTTTAACAACTAGGTAGTTTGTTGCTGAGAGAATCGAAATTCAGTTAGCTTGTGATTGATTTGTTGTATTCGTCCATATTAGAATTTATGCGTTGTACATTGACTAAACCCAACCTGGTAGTGTCATGATGCTGATTAGAACCTGTAGCCTTCACAGTGCTGCCAGGTTCGGATTGTCACAGCTATAGGTCAATTTTTTTTCCAATATTTTCAGCACCAAGTGGCATTTTCATGACTTTTAAAATTGGTAGACAGGACAACCCACAGGGCCGACAAAAAGTCATGTCAGCTTTGAAACTAGGGGCCCGTCCTTTGAGGGTACCTGGAACGGAATTGGAACAGCATAAATTTGTCAAGTTTTTAAGGGGTGGGGGACTACCAAAGTGATAAGAGGCCCACGTTTGCTCTTGGGTTAGCTGTTAATTATAGGACAGCTAAAGGACTGAAACGTAGATAATTGTACACTACAGGGATGAACCCTTAACCAAAATGCAAGTTTATTTTATTTGTTAGTATATTAGCATTTCTACAAGTGAAAATGATTTTAAAAACTTATGGCAGACAGTATTATATTAATCTGTATCGTTTTGCATAATATTAAAAAAAAGTCGATTCAAATTTTAAGCCACACAATTTTTCCTCTTTTTTGACTTAGAGCTGTTTTCATCCCTGATTGTCATCATCATTCTTAATTTTTTTTCTATCCTGTTAATAGGTTAGTAAAGGTATTGAAAAGTTCATGGAAGAAGACTGTGGTCACATTAGAAATCATCATCATGAAGCACCATATGTTTGCTATGAAAAAAATTGCAAACAAGCGTTCATGAAACTCTTCAATAAAAGACATTTAATTAGATTTCACAGTGAGGACAATGGAGAAACTTCTCCAGGTTCATCCAACCATAGTAATAGTTTTTTAGCTGTTTAAGATTGTAAATTGTTCAATATTATTCTGAAATGCATGGTAGCAGTGTAGTGTGCCTTTTTCAAATGTAATCTCATTCATCAGTACTACATCTTCTATCATAAACAGTACCGTAAATTATTTAAAGCATGAAACTATTAATTATTTAACTGAACACTGAGTACAACATAATGCCAGTTCACTAATGGCAATGTTTGATTCTGCTGCTTCCTCATTGTCCATGTTTGATTTTAAATATAAAATGAAAAAAGCAATTGAAGCAAGTGGTCACTATGTTGAGCCGGAAGAAATTATTTTAGGTACACGATATGAACAAAAATTAAAAGGCATTCCTAATCAAATCCTTAAAAATGACACTTGCCAATATATAAGTATAATAGAGACAATAAAGATAATTATTTCTATTGAGGGTTTTTCGTATGTTTTTAAGACCTTCAAATAAAACAAAAGTCAAAAAATCTTGGCACTTCGCAGTGTCCAACATGTTTTTTTTTATAGTGCCAATTCATTTTTAACTGCTGAGAACACAATAGCAATCGAGTTACATATAGTAGATGACGTAGAGCTTATAAATCCATTAGGCTCACATACAGGTGTGCATAAATTGGGGTTTGTCTATTTTTCAATAAAAGATCTGCCAGTGCAACTTCAATCTTCGTTAGATTCGATATATATAGCCAATATACACTATTCTCTTGACGTTGAAAAGTATGGGTATCGAAAAATACTACACAACTTTATTCGTGACTTGATCAAATTTTCAGAAGAAGGAATAGAATTTTAGGGAGATGTCTATAAAGTTGTAGTTTGGCAAGTTGTGGGCGATAATTTGGGATTAAATAAATTGCTAGGGTTTGTAGATAGTTTTTCAGCCAATTTTTGTTGTAGGTTTTGTTTAGCAAAAAAAGATATTTTGCATAAAATGGTGAAAGAAGATGTTAGCTTGCTGCGTAACAAAACTCAACTTGATTTGCATGTTAATCAAGTGTGCTCGGGTGACTTAACAGTATCAGACTGTGGTGTTAAAAGCTCTTGCTGCCTGAATGATTTGTTATTGGCATGCAACAAGTAATTTGGCAGTAGACGTCATGCATGATTTTTTTGAAGGTTGGTGTGTCAGTGAAATGTTATTAATTTTGCAACAATTTATTTTTAAAGCCAAGATTTTCTCTCATACACTTTAAATGCTAGATCATTAAATTTTAATTATGGAATCTCAGAATCAAAATCAAAACCTACACCAATAAACAAGGAAAGGATTTTAAATCCTGATGGTAGTAGACAAAGCGCATCTCAAATGTGGACCCTCATTCGGAACTTACCTTTGTTAATTGGTGACAAAATTGACAAAAATAATGAATTTTGGCAGCTTTTTATTTTGATGCGCAAATTAATCGACACTATAATGGCTCCAGTCATTACAGTGTCTGAAACTTTTGAATTGGCCGAAAATATAGCAGACCATCACAGATTTTCCTTACAGCTCTTTCCAGATAAACATTTATCACCTAAAATGCATTTCGTAGTACACTATCCTAGAATTATACGTCAATTAGGCCCGCCAGCTTGGTATTGGAGCATGCGGTACGAAAGTAAGCATTGCCCTTCTAAAAGATGTGCATCAGCTAGCAAAAATTTTGTAAATGTTGCTAAAACTGTAGCCGAACGTCATCAATTAAAAATGGCACATACTTTGCATGAAAAATACTTTAAACTAAACAACTTATCAAATGTGTTAGGAAAAGCCTTTACAGAAACACATTGGCTGGAAGAGAAGTATACAATTTTAAATATGGAGATGATTTGAATGCCTACTCACAAGTTGTTCAATGTAATAGTTTCTGTTTTAATGGGATAATATACTCAAAAAATATGGTTGTGTTTGTTTCTTGCATTGAGGAATTACTTGTTTTTGGAAAAATCAAAGCTATGTTTATTAATAATAATAGTGCATTTATATTTTGTGATATGCTTGAATCTGCAGGGTTTGATAGTCATTTCTACTCATATATTATTAGTTATACTGGTGCTGTTAATGTTATAAATATTAATGAGTTATATAATTTCCTCCCTTTACATATAAGAAATTCGTATAATATCAATGACAGTTTGATGTATATTACACTATGGTACAATCCTTGCTGTACAAATGAAAAGTATTCTGTGATGTAGATTTGTGATTTGTAAAGTCCAAATGAAGTAGAACCAATTGTCACTCAAACCAGTTTTATTACGCTTTTTCATTTCAAATTTGTTGCCGAAAAAAAAAAGGAAGCCCGATGATAATTGACTAAGAAGAGCATTAAATGTTTGTTGAGACAAAGGCAAGCTGTCGTTGGAAGTGCTGAAACGTGATTCCGCCATTATCTAAAAGTAAATTAGAATAAATATAATGAATGTTTAACCCCATCCAAGAGGTTATTTGTAAAAGCTATTATTTTTTTTATCCGAGAAATCTACTGTTATAATACTTTGTTTAACGTACTTCAGAAGGTGAAGGTTGTGAAATTTCTTTTTTTTTTCATCGTTGAATAAACTGTTGGTGCTTGTGTGTTAGTGCTATGAGAGGTTCATTAAAGACATTTTTTTGTCGTGTTTTTTAAGAGAATTTTTGAGGTGTTTTTTTTTTCATCAACTTAGTTTTGCAAATCTCTCATCCGGCTTATTGGTAGCGGATCTTGTTTTTTAAAAAACTTATATTCTATTGGCTGCTTAGAACGGTTGGTTCTACATTAGTTTTGCAGATAATCTCATCCGGCTTATTGGTAGGGATTTAAAAAAAAAGTAATACCATATTTATATTATGTTAGATGCTTAAAGTTCATTCTGTCGTTTCGAGTTTGATAGTCATTATTACCTAACATTGTTGCAACTTTTTGCTCCTGCAGTTTTCATGAAGTTTAACCCACTTTTTCTTCATTATGCTTTTACTGGAGGTCATTTTGTAAGTAGTTACTCTTAAAAATGTAACATTGATTAGTTTTGTGGTATTTTTTTGGGGGGGGGGTGTCATTTTATTTTGGCGTGTCAATGTACTCATGTACAAAACTTTCTTAGTTTTTAGTGCCGTCTTTTCTGAAATTATTTCAGTGCAGATAATTTTACCCTTCAATGTTTATGCAAGGTATACCCCTCCCGCATTGACAATTTAATTTGCCAGCCGGAAGACTGCATGACTGGACATTATCTTGGTTTGGCATTAGTGGCTAGAGCAGCCATAAAACCGATTCGGATGGTGAAACTGTAATTTGCCAGATAGCTACTAGTGTTGCATTGGGATTTTGTCGCGGTCATGTATGTTGGTAAGCATGGTGGTCCTCACGGCCGTTGTTATTTTTTATTTCTGTAAGTCCCTGCATTTTGTATTCTGGAAGCGGTCTACGCCCCGTCATTGAGGGATGGGTAAACTGCTTGCGTAAATTGTAAACGTGACGTCTACAACTGAAATTATTATTTTTTTTAACCATTTTGAACGTTTTTGTATGCTTGTATGCATCAAGTAGAAATGACCTTTTTTATTTTATATCTACATTTTGTTGTTAAAAATATGAGAAAAACCATGATTTTGCTTACAAAGCAAAAAAAAATTATTTTCATGTGTGAATATACAGGGTGACCCAAAAGTCCGGACAGACTTTAAAATTGAATAATTCCAAAACGAATAAAGATAAAAGCATGCGGTTTGTGCTAAACGGATAGGAATTGAGCCGAGTTTTGTATGGTTATGAAAAAACAGTTTCATGCCTACATTTCTATGCCTATAAGCTCCGGCTACCATTACTTGCCCACAGTTGCTCCTTTTTATATCATCTGTTACTTTGCATAGCCTCAAATCAGACACCTGACAGCGCAGTGCTGTTAACCACCAATAGAACTAGTTTTTCATTACTACACACAACCCGGCTCAATTCTTATCTGTTTAGTGCAAACCTCATGCTTTTATCTTTATTCGTTTTGGAATTATTCAATTTTAAAGTTCGTCCTGACTTTTGGGTCACCTTGTATATGTTTTTAGTAAAAGCAACATGTGTTGCGATTGCATACTTGTGATTGACTAATATTTTAAAAAAATTTTACTGATTTACAATTTTGCATTTGTTTCTCATTTTATGTCTTGGGCAATCTCTATACACTACTGGACTCAATTCTGCGCACTTTTCTTCAATTTTTTAAAAATTTCATTATTGTACGAGGGTTGTTTTTTTTTTCAACCTCCGATAGACTATAAAAAATAAACGGATTCAAATGCAAAAAATCTTTTATTATCAAAAGTAAGGTACAATACTCTGCAATTTTTTACATAATCACCTTGACGATTGAAACATTTGTTATATCTGTGAACAAGCTGTATAATAGTCTCATCGTAAAATGTTGCCACCAATGATTGGAAGTGAGTTGTGACGGTGTATTTGGGTTCCACGCCACTATGGAAGCACGATGCCTTTCCAGACCCCCAGCAGGGGTCTCCAAGTCCCTGCTTCAGTTCAGGGAACAGATGTAAGTCACTGGGTGCTCGGTCGGAACTTTATGATGGGTGTTTAAAAATGTCCCATTGCATGCATGCATGAAATGGCTGGAGGAACCGTTGGGTTACATGAGCGCTATGATGAAGGACATTGCAGTGCACCCCTGCTTGGGGGCATGGCAATGCCTGTCACCCCTGCTGGGGTTCTGGAAAGGCATCGTGCTGCCAAAGTGGCGTGGAACCAAAAGACACTGTCACAACTTGCATCCAATCATTGGCAGCAACATTTTACGAGGAGACTATTATAAAGCTTGTTCAAAGATATAACAAATGCTTCAATCGCCAAGGTGATTATGTAGAGAATTGTAGAGCATGGTACCTTACTTCTGATAATAAAATATATTTTGTATTTGAATTCGTTTATTTTTTATAGCCTACCGGAGGTTGAAAAAAAAAAAACAACCCTCGTATAATGAATTGTTAGATTTATGTATTAATTCATTTTTTTCCTTCTGTAATATGTAAGAATTCATTTCATGTGAATATTATGTATAATGTTAATTGTTTATTAAACAATTACAAAGGTTAAAAACAATAGTATTAGTTTTGAAAAAAATAAGATATTTAATACTCAATTATAAAGTCTAATATTTTGTAGGAAAATCCATCAACTTTTGCACTTAATTTCGTTGACAGAGCTAACTATCAAACTAAATCACAATTCATTTGAAAAGTTTTGTTAAAGTTTGCATTAAAATTAAAAAATAAAATAAAGGTAATTATTCACATGAAATGAATACATACATATTAGACACACATTAAGAGGAATTATAAGTTTGTGATTTAAGTTAAGTAAATAAATCTAATGACATTTTATATACAGGCTGAAATCTTTGAAAGATTGAAATGGATCCAGAATTAAGTCTGGGTGAAATTATTCTCTGTTATGGTACACTTGTTGTCAAAACTTAATGTTATGTTGTATTGTTAATGAGATGTAGCTATCTCAGTTTTCAACGGATTCGAAAAATATTTATAAACATGTTGTTGTGATTAACAATGTTTTGCTCACAAAGTAAAAAAAAATATTCATATATTTATATTTTTACTAAAAGCAACAGTTGTTGCATTTGAATGCTTAAATTCTACACAGTTTGCAATAAAAAGATTTGATATTACATTAGTTTTGTTTTTGTTTCATGATACATTCACATAAGAATGGAGTAACAATTTTAAGCTCTTAATTTAGCATTTTTAGATTATAAAGCAATTATTAATTCAAAACACTTCACATGCTCCTTGTTTTTCATAAATTGTTTCAGCAGCGTAAGTACTCTTTCGTGATTGTGTTGCTTTTGTTTTATTTCGCGATGTTCAGCTTTTCTTATCATTATCTTTACAGTTGTTAAAGTTACGAATATTTTTAGCAAGCACCACGGGTGGAATTGCATCTCTTGGGTAAAATGATGAAAGATGCTACTCCACCTGTGCCTGCCACTTACAAAAAGAAAATAATAACATTCTGCCAACTGTGGATACAATAATAAGAAAAAGGGAGCATCATAGAGTAAGAAAAAAGCAGTGCATTCCAAAAAGAGTACTGACAGCTCATTATCGAAACTGTGATATGCTCAAAAATGAGTATATGTAGCTTAACCAATACTCATATATGAAATAAAGATAAATTCAAAAGCGAGTATGTATAGTTAGGTTCGTACTCGTCTTTGAAATTGCTGTATACTCGGAAACGAGCACATACAGCTCAGTAAATATTCATATTTGAAATTACGGTATACTCGGAAATGAGTACAAAGACCTCGGGTATTACTCAGTATTGAAAGCAGTACATACTCCAAATTGAGTACATATAGCTCGGTTTACACTCATTTTTGAAACTCATTACATACTCACAAATGAGTACGTAACTACTCTGTTAATACTCATTTTTGAAAATATTACTTGCTCATAAATGAACACATCACTCGTTATATACTCATTTTGGAACCCATTACATGCTCAATAACGAGTATCTATTACTCAAGACTGAGCACATTTACTTCACTTTCGAGTAGGTGAAAGGTTTCAAACCCGAGAACTAGTGTGTTTCAATTTTGAACACCAAGTCGTCGGAGCCATATTGAAGGGTGCATGTTGTCAAAAATGAGCATTTTTTCGTCAATTTTGAAATTGTTGTTTTAACAGTGCAAATGTTCTATTGTCTATGTTCTAAATTTGCAACAATCCCCCAAAAGCATTTGTCAAAGATTCCGAATGAAGACTGATTACTCACAAATGCTGACGTTAACTCTGTTGTTGTGTTGTTTACAGGGTTAAAAACCCTCTCAATAACTTCATTTATTTTGAAAACTTTCTACTCTTTTGAAAAATGAATCGTTTGTTTTAAATTTTTTATTTAACCGCCTGCATTAACTTACGCAATTTCTATGTGAAGTTTGGAACTCTAATAATGAAAATTCTAATTTCACTTCTAATAATGAAGAATGTAGATTTAAATAGGGTCCTTGTAGCCCCGAAAAATGAGTCTGCAGATTCTTGCAAATATTGTGCACTATAACGTTGACTATTCCTGCCCTAGTTCATTCAATTCTCAATATACATTCTGTTTTTTACAAAAATTCATCAGAAATTGCATTCTTCTTCTATATTCAAAAAAAAAAAAAAAAAGAAATCTGCTTTAGTTATAGCTTCTATGCAAAAATGTAAATGGAAATTTATAGCTTTAGTGAAAATAGTCCCTTGGAAATTCCTGATAGGAACTTCCTTTTTAAAAATGATTTCGATATTTGCTGCAGTTTTGTATAAATAGCTGAATTTAAGTTTTGAATTTGTTATTACAATTGTGTCGTTTCTTATTAATGTGATCATTTGTTTTTTGAGTATTGTTTTATGTGTCCCCGGAAAAATTTAAAGTTCGCTGATTTACTAGTATTCTTTTCGTATGATATTAAGAGTGAATAAATAAAATTAAAAAGATCGTTTGAGATTCATACAAAATGAAAAATGAGAACTTTTAGAATAATAGGTAATCAATGTCCGAAAGCCTTACAATAGAAGTAGAAAGAAAACAAAACAATAATGAATAATAGTAAATCAAACCAGAATTCTGCCAATAGTGTCACCCTCCTGGCAACGTATTTTCCCCTGGTATCAATAAAACACCAAAAAGAAAAAAAAATGGAATTTTGTCTGGCCCTTACCACTACAATCATAATAGTTTTTAATTGTTTAAAAAACTAAAGAATACGCTTTTAAAGCAAACACAGCAAAAATCAAGCAAACTCAACTTGTAGGATAGTATTAAGTATAATATACTTAATACTATCATTAATATACAAAAGGTTAAACTGTATTTTTCCTGATACTCAAACGGAATCCACTTTGATTTTCAAAACTATTGAATATCCGCTAAGTTTACTAGCACTTATAATAATATAGCAACATACACTGAAGTGACAAAAGTCATGGGATACCTCTTAATATCGTGTCGGCCCTCCTTTTGCCCGTCGAAGTGCAACAACTCGACGTGGCATGGACTCAACAAGTCGTTGGAAGTCTTCTGCAGGAATATTGAGCCATGCTGTCTCGATAGACGTCCATAATTGTGAAAGCGTTGATGGGGCAGGATTTTGGGCACGAACAGACCTCTCGATGGTGTCCCATAAATGCTCAATGGGATTCATGTCGGGCGATCTAGGTGGCCAAATCATTCGTTGGAATTGTCCAGAATTTTCTTCAAACCAATTGCGAACAGTTGTGGCCCGGTGACATGGCGCATTGTCATCCATAAAAATCCCATCGTTGTTTGGGTACATGAAGTCCATGAATGGCTGCAAGTGATCTCTAAGTAGCTGCACATAAGCATTTCCAGTCAATGTTCGGTCCAGTCGCACTAGAGGACCAAGTCCATGCCATGAAAAAACAGCCCACACCATTACGGAGCCACCACCAGCTTGAACAGTGCCTTGCTGACAGTTTGGGTCCATGGCTTCGTGGGGTCTGCGCCACACTCGAACCCTACCATCGGCTCTTACCAGCTGAAATCGTGACTCATCGGACCAGGCCACGGTTTTCCATTCATCTAGGGACCAACCGATATGCTCACGTGCCCACGAGAGTCGCTGCAACCGATGTCGTTCTGTCAGTAAAGGCACTCGAGTCGGTCTTCTGCTGGAATAGATCAAGAAATCCAAATTTCTCCGCACAGTTCTAGCAGACACGTCCATTGTACATCCCACATTGATTTCTACGGTGATTTGACGCAGTGTTGCTTGTCTGTTAGAATTTACGACTCTTTGCAGACGTCGCCGGTCTCGATCTTTAAGTGCAGGCGGTCGACCACTGCGCTGTCCATGGTGGGATGTTATGCCTGAAATTTCATACTCTCGGCACACTCTTGACACAGTGGATCTGGGAATGTTGAATTCTCTAACGATTTCCGAAATGGCATGACCCATGCGTCTAGCTCCAACTAACATTCCGCGTTCAAAGTCTGTTAATTCACGTCGTGCGGTCATCATCACGTTAAAACCTCTTCACATGAATAACTTGAACAGAAATGAAAGCTCTGTAAAAGCACTGCGCATTTATACCTGTTCTATGCGATGCTACTGCCATCTGAAAATTTGCATATTGCTATCCCATGACTTTTGTCACTTCAGTGTATAATATAGTTTAGCTTTTGGCATTAATAATAGTATTAAATATATTACGTTTATATTTGTACAGAACGTGAATTTTATCTTTTATTCAGAGTCACATGAAAACATATATACCTACACAGGGGCGGCATTTCATCATTTCGTTTGAGGGGGCGAGTTTGTCAAATATGAAGTACCTTAGTATGGAAAAAAAATGCATATTGGTTGAAAGAAAGATATCTGAAACTGGATTAAATATTAAGAAAAATTGGAGGTATTAAAACTATTTAAATTCTTATGACCAAACTTTAAAATTATTTTGTAATTAGTTATCACTTAAAATGTCTTGATTAAAAATTAGTTTTTTTAACTTTTAGTCAAGTTTTAATCTGCAATGTTTGGAATCAATAAGAAGAGTTTTTTTTCCATCGATTTTCAGTTTTTTTTTTCCCAAACAGCTAAAGTTGAAAATCCTGTCTTGACCCGTTATAATTGTTTAAAAGCTTTTTTTTTTTCCAGATTAGTCTCTTATTATAGAAATCATCTTGAGAATATGATTAAGGATAAGTTTTATCAATTTTTGTTGAACATTGACAAGTTTTTTTAGTGTCTTTTGCGCAGGTAATCATTGATTTGTGTTGTACACAAGTTGAATTTACCCGTTTTTTTAACATTCTCCGAAAAATATTTGGGGGTGCTACCGCCCCCTCTTGCCTCCCTTATTTGCCGCCTCTGTACATACATACATACATACATACAGACCCACATGTGAAACTAATAAAAGCGTATTAAAAAGAGTTTTGAAAACTTAAAAACTAAAAAAAAAAAAAATCTAGACTAAACTCCTGATTTTGCTCTCTATTTTAAAACCCACAGGTGTCAGCTGCAAATATCATCAAAATAACCTCAAGGGGCACCCAAAACGTACCGCTAAATATGAATCTGCGTTGTTAACTCCCTCAAAAAGAAGCCCCGCCAAAAGGCAAGTCCACTAATAAATAAGAACTTTTTTGAGCGCCAATTCCAGGCTCTATTATGATTGCAACACGCCACCGGCACGTGCAGGTAAAGAATTGTAAATCGTCTGATGCTATTCACCGGGATAGAACGAGTTAAAACGATCAAGGAGACTTAAATTTACACGCTCAGGATTCTTTTCTTTGCTTAAGTGGGTGCTCCAGGGTAGTAAATTGCAGTCAATGGCGGTCTTTGCTTAAAGAAGAACACAACAAAATGTTCTCCGCTTCTTAATCTTCCGCTAGTTTTCTCTAAGCCCGCGGTTAGAGCTGACTTAGAAGACGAGAGGAATTTACATCCCTAAAACGTTTGCATTTTAAATTCAGTATCAAATACCAAGATTAAATTGAAAAGTTGAAATACCCCGAACCCCGACCCTGATTGCCGGCCTCATATTAAAACTAACTACACTTGTCAGAGAGCATTTTAAATTTAATATATACACTGCAAAAATTGAACTGCTGTTTTTACAGTACAATAATGGCAGCCGAGGTTCCAATTTAAAACTAAAATACACAGTAATAAACAGTAAAACTAGCAGTTTTATAGATTTTTTACTGTAAAATTAGCAATTTTACAGTTTATTTCCGTAAAGTTTAGCTATCTTATACAGTAAAAACAACAGTATAATACTGGCAGCAGAAGTTCCAGTTTAAAAATATAAAATGCGCGGTAATAAACTAAAATTAGCAATTTTACTACTATTATTATTACTGTAAAATTGCTATTTTACAATTTAGTTCTGTAAAATTGGCCATTTTTACAGTTTATTACCATAAAATTAACTGTATTATACTGTAAAAACAACATTCATTTTTTACCATGTCCTCTTGAAAACAATTAAATATATTTAATTGTTTTCAAGAGGACATGGTAAACACGGAAAAGAAAAGATAATAGTTACTAGCAAAATTTGCTAGCAGCAAAAGCAGAATAAAGAGAGAAAATTGAAAATCCTTTGTAAAACTTAAAACTAAAATCAATTACAATTATTTTAACAAATAGAAATTGGCAACACATAAACATTTTAAATCATTGAGTTTCTTTTCCTCGTCCAACAATCACATCGGCTTCTAATAGCGTAAATTAAAGACTTAGTCGCATTTGCTAAAATCGTTATAATTCGATTTCAAAAACATGAAAGTTCCAAACATATTCTATCAGACGCAGAAAAATTTATCTTTCTTTTGGTACTATTGTTCTTAGTTTTCATTTTAAAAATCGTGAAAACGTATATTATAAAGCTGCGTTACAACACGAGCTTTTGAATACAGTAACCACCACTAATAAAATCACTGGATTATAAAATCAGCTACTTTTAAAATCAAATCTGCATGAACTGAATCCTTACAACATCAAAACTTAAAGTCAAAACCATCCTTTAATAAAATTATTCTAAACGTTTTATAAAATCAAGTTTTTGGAAAGCTTATGCTAAAATTTGAAAACAACAGTTAAAATGTTCAAAATTGCAACAGATGTAACGAATCCCCAAGTTATGTAGTACCAGGAATGAAAGGGGATCCGGCTTTAAGGTTCAAAACCAAAAGGTCCGCGAACAGAAGATCCACGTCCAAAAGGTCCGCGGGATAGAAGATCGGAGAGACAGAACGTCCGTCAGACATAAGGTTCAATGACCATAAGATCCAATTAACATAAGGTCTGACAGATAAAAGGTCCACGAACAGAAGCTCCACAATTTTGGACAGCGATAGCATAAGGTCCAGTTTTCTCAGCCGGGTTCAGTGAACATTTTTAAGAAATTAAATCAGTAAATGAATTTCCAGGGACTTATTCTTGAAAATTGTGTCTTAATAACACACATAGCCTGATTAATTAAAAGTTCGGATGAGCCGATTTTTCGTATTCCTCCCATTAACGGCTCGAATTTCTTGGCGACCATTTACCGGATGTGTCGTTAGTTTACAAGGACCATTACTCCACCCCGCTGTCTTCATCACCACCCTGAAGCATAAAAAAATCCGACGCCCGCCTTCAACTGACACTTTTGATGCACGACTAAAGTCATCAATGAGCACCCTAAAAATGTGATTTATGAGTCGCCTATTAAGATAATAAACGCTCGAAAAAAGGCACCACAGGCACACAATAGCGGCGCCTGAGGTTTCCACAAATCACGAGACGAAAATATTAGCAACAGGTGTCAAAATTGCTCTCTTTCTGAGAACGCATCAGTAACTGAGACGTGAATTCTGAAGACATCTTTACCAACAAGAATCACCCCCAGGGTAACATTATTTTTTTAGGGGTTGGTTGCATCCCTTTCTTTTGTGGGAGATGAGGAGAATGATGGCCCCTTTTTTTAAGAGAGGGGAGTGTCCAGGAAGCGAGTCGGTTTTCTCCCTTGTGGGGTTGGTGGTATTTTTGGAAGCATTTTGGTTGTCCACACTCACCCTGTCACTTCAGTGAAATAGATAATGTTGTTGAAAAAGGGAGTAAAAAAATATTATGACGAACAAAAAATAAGTGGTGGAAACTTAGTGCAATATGGATTAAATTTGCTCGGTTTCATCGTTTTTAGTTCATCCCGCGTAGTCAAATAGTGTAATTGTCATTAAAATAACATTCTAATGAGCGGGATATTCCATTATACTGGCTCAAAATGATGAATTTCAACGACTTTAGTTTTATTTTTCAACATAAATTGGCAACACGGTGCACGAGTACACGGAGCATTGTATCATCATCATCCAAATCTACAGAAGTAACTGTCTGAAATCTCTACTCTTGAATGGTCGAAATTTCAATTCTTAGACATACTTTACAATGTTGATATGTGCAATATAATAAATTATAGAAAACTTGTGATAGGAAGAAAAGATTATGGGTTTTGGTGTGCGGGAGACGTGTAGCAGCTTTTTTGTTCGTAATTTTCGCAGTATACAAAAGTATTTATCATACAAAATTTGTAATTTTCCATGAAACTCCCTTTTCAAGCAATAAAATAAATAAATAATTAATTATAAAATGAATTTTGACATCTAGAATTCAAGTTATTTTTCTCGCAATGACGAATTGGACTGGGAGTGTGAGGGTGTGTCTTCCTTCGCCAGCGTGTCCTGCAGGTTCCGGCTATAAGGTCCAAAACCAAACGGTCCACGAACAGAAGATCCACGTCCAAAAGGTCCGAGCTATAGCAGATCCGAAAGACAGAAGGTCCGCCAGTCCTTCTTCTTGAGAAAACCAGTTAGAGCCACTATTTGGACATCAGAGTTAATTTATTGGCAGTTATTTTCAGACAAACCAGTCAAGCAACGATCCAACATGTGTAGGTGTAGCCACAGAAAGTAAGTTTTTTTTTGCGAGCTTTTTTTTCATAAGACTTAACTATTTTAAATTAATTTGCTTAAAATTGATCACAGATGCCTTCTGTAATGTTACTTTGCAAAAGTAAAGTCAAGTAAGGTCGTATTTTGCTCACATATCTGCAAAATATCCCATAAACAGGACATAAATATAGCAAAGGCTATGTATTTTACACCTAAAATGTATTTAAAACATTCCAAGTAAGAGTTTCAAACAAATAAAAATTTAAAAAATTGTTAAAAAAAACTTGGGCATAAGTGGGTTAAAGGGAAGAAAAAACTGCCTAAGAAGAACCAAAAAGTGGAATCATTGTCCGTATCCACCCTCTGTGACAAAATGTTATAGAGATCAAAGAAGGGTGTAAAATGAAGCCGATGTACCCGACGGCGCGTAATTGCACCCGAAAAGCAATAATTTCTCATTTTCACAAAAAGTCATAAAATTAAAAATGCCGCTAAGTTAATGGAAAATAGAATAGTTAGCGATCTTTTAGCTATTTGAACTGTGGAACCAAAAGGTCTTTGGTGGAACTGTGGGTTTACAAGAGCTGTCAAAACGCTGAAGCAGCAGCCTATTGAAGGGCGATTGTGTAGTGTACTCCTATGGGGGGTAATTGTCACCCAGTTGCATTTTAAATCTTTGATCTTTTGTGTGCGAGTTCTATCAATCAATCTGTAACTTCAAGGATTATTTCGAATGAATGCATGAAAAAGCAACAGGAATTTTGTAACTCCACATTCCTTGAAGTAAAATTAGTTAGCAAGCGCACAAAGAGGGGGAGGGAGCTAAGCACCCAGTTTGAACGGCTAAAAATAGTTGGCATAAGGCTTCAAACTGTCACATTTAATTTTTCAGCTTTTGAATAAAATTGGGTAGTTGGATGGAGTACTTTTTATCAAAAAAACTTTTGACGCTTAGGTGTGAAATGCAAAAAATACAAAAAAAAAAAAAAAAAAAAAGAAAGAAACTGAAAACTAGAAAGCAAAAAAATGAATTTTAGACCTTTTTTCTGTGCTCAAATGTAAAAATGCCGCATATGGAAGCAAAAAGGTGTGTATAATAAACAAGATCAATGACGCACCGAAAGGGGACGGGGTTAAGGGTCAAACCTCCACAGAGTCCTTCGTTTTAATTTTATTACCAAACCTAAAACGGTGATTTACGTACCAGTAAGGTAGGGCTATGACCAGTGCAGGAATCAATGCAGGTACAGTGTCCGCCACTTATTAAAATCGAATTCGTTCAGAGGGCATTTGATTTTATAAAGCGGTTGATTTTATTAACTGGAATACCTATACTGAAAAAAAAAGGGGTATAAAAGTTTCAATTATTTGAAAAAGAAATGAATTGTTGTATTTCAATAGAGTTTTAATAATTTCAAAATACAGTTTTTTGATATGATTTTTCATTTTTAATTTCTCAAGGGTCTTAGAATAACGGAGTATTGTTGTTTGGCTATCATAATTTAAAAGTGAAAATTAAACATTTTTAATAGCTTTTCATAAGTTCTTGTAATTTTCAACATTATCTCCTCTTTGCTCTAAAGTGCATCGTCACACTGAGAGCTTTTCATAGATATATTGAAGAGGGCAAATTTCGTAAAGTGATTTCTTCATTTTTCCAGATACACTTTCATTCAAATGTAGGATGGAAGGTTTAAAACCAAAAGGTCCACGAACAGAAGATCCATGTCCAAAAGGTCCGAAGGATAGAAGATCGGAGAGACAGAATGTCCGCCGGACATAAGGTTCAATGGCCATAAGATAGAAGGAACATAAGGTCCGACAGACAAATGATCCACGATCCAGTCTGTTTCGTACTCGTAAAATATGAGACCATATCAAGGTCGAAACTGCAGATTTTGGATAGCATAGTCGTGCTGTTGGTATATTGCCATATAAGATCCATATTCAATAGACCGACAAAGGATCAGCGGACTGAAAGTTCCATTTTTACTTCCTTTTACGTAGTAAAGGAAGTATTGTGATCACGAAGAAAATTTCACTCAAATTTCGGTCTAAATTTTGACTTTGCTCACCCCCGAATGAACGTAGTGTAGTTTTTTCGACCTATCAGCACGTGCATATGTACCTAACAACATACAAGCAGCCGAAAAATCCATTTCGACCATCCCCGAGTTAATTACGACGAGTTTTCTCGTGACGTCTGTATGTATGTATGTATGTATGTATGTATGTATGTATGTATGTATGTATGTATGTATGTGCGTATGTATGAATGTATGTATGTATGTACGTATGTGCGTATGTATGAATGTATGTATGTGCGTATGTATGTATGTGCGTATGTATGTATGTATGTATGTATGTCGCATAACTCAAAAACTGTATGCCGTAGAAGCTTCTGGTGTGGTATGTAGGCTCTGAGGGAGGTCTAGTTGTGCACCTCCCCTTGTGGTTGCATTTGAATAATCCCAAGGGGGTCTTTTACCCCTTTTTTGGGGTAAATCAATGTTAATTTCAATGCAGATTAAGTGATATGACTTAGCGCTACCGCTTGGTGGTATATCGCCAAGCTTTTAGTCGGCGTATGCCGCCAATTTGGCGACATATCACCAAGTTGGCGACAAATTTGGCGAAAAAATGATGTTTTTGAATTTAGATTCAATTTGGCGCTCTTGGCGATATTTTGTGAAAAATTCACTGAATCATGTTAAAATCGGCGATATTTAGAAAATGAAACAGTGTAAAACATTATTTTGCATTGATTGGTGACAAACTGGAGTGTAAATGTTTGAATTGTTATCTTTCTCACTCTAAGGCACTATTTCAACACTTAAGGCATCTATTATGGAATTTAAACGTAAAAGGAAGTAGTGTGGCGTTCACAACAGATTTTTTTGGATAGGGGCTGCGGAGGTGTTCCTCAGTGTTATTTTGTTCATTATTCTGGTATTTTAGTCAGCTTCATTAGCTCTGCAGTAGATTCCTCAACATTCTTTATATTCATAATGTTTCTCCCTCAATTATCATCTGTTTCTCCCACTATGTCTGTTAGACACATTAATTTTTCTGTTTTCCTTTAAAAGATCCTTAACATAATCCCGTTCTGATTTTATTTTGTTTCTACATGAAATTTTATTTTAACTGTCAAATCTTAAAAAGTCCATTGAATTTTCTCGATTTTTGGCAAAAGAATTTATTTTGTACCCCTCGATAGCGCGTATATATGTTGTACAAAACCATCAATGAATCAATTTATAGAAATATTAAAAGAGAGAGATAGGAACCCGGACATGCGGTACGAGAAGTCCAATCAATAATATGCTTAAAAAATGGAAGGTTCGGAAACAAATCACAATGGACTCCTGGCTTCGGAGTGGGGGAGAGGAGTGGTGGGCGCAAGTGGACAAGATATATTACTTTATTCAACAAACCATAAAAATAAAGCAGTTGAGCGTTCCCGACTCGCTCCATATGTCATTGAAGTCTAGCTCTGAAAAGGGGAAAAACAGATAAATGAAAAAAATCGTCTGAATGAAAAAAAAAAGAAGAAAAATTTATTACATGATGCCATTCTCTTTCTTCAAAAAGCTGGGGAGAGAAATCAGTTGACCACTTTCATCCATTTCTCGCGAGGGGGTGGCGCAGGAGGGGAGGGGTCGTAGAATCGCCACCTGAGCAACTCAACTCGCAAGAGAGGCAAAGACGGATGCCCCTTCCTGGATAAATAAAATGTGATTTTTTTTCTGCCCGTTTTTTTCACTCCTCCTTTTTTTCTCTCTGTCTCCTGTGCACTTTTATAAGTGGGAATTTAGTTCTTTCGGATTGGCATTGCAAATGAGGCGGTTTAATTGCATTAAAATCCGGTGACTAAAGTCTAATGCTGCAATTCTGTCGGCTTTTTTTCCTTTTCTCGCATTTGCAGAGGAGTCAAAAATCTAATTTAACTCGCATTGAAGTTGTGTGAGGTGTGCGCATTTATAGCTGCGGCGTGGAGAAATGATAAATTTCGCTTTTAATCATGTAATAAATAATGAATATTTAATGCGTAATTAAAATGCAGTGGATTTAGTGGAACCGCCAATTTAGCAAAAATACGGAATCTTTGTATAGGGTTGTATGTTAACCTCCGGTATTCGCAGAGGGCGCTGCGGTGGTGATACTGTGGTGGATATTGTATCGATGGTGAGCAGTGTACGAGAAAACATGAGTGATGGCGGTAGTTACCACGAATAGCTTGAATATTAAACAAAATAAGTTTGAGACAAAGGATAAACTTCAAAATCTGGACCTTATGTCTACCCCGCTGAGAAATCTGTACCTTATACCATCGTTGGCTAAAAATGTGGACCTTCTGTTCGGGGAACTTTTGTCTGTCGGACCTTATGTTCGTTCCATGGATCTTATGGCCATTGGACCTTATGTCTGGCGGACCTTATGTTCGTTCCATGGATCTTATGGCCATTGGACCTTATGTCTGGCGGACCTTCTGTCTCTCGGATCTTCTATCCCTCGGACCTTTTGGACGTGGATCTTCTGTTCGTGGACCTTTTGGTTTTGGACCTTATATCCGGATCTCATTTACAGCAGTAGCTAATGACACGCTACGGTTAGCATCGGCATGTGTTGTGGAGCAATATATTTACAATGGTGGTTTTTTTTATTACTGCTTAGCAAGAATATTCGATTCCAGTTTGATCGACACGATCCGATCAGTTATAAAAAGTATTCATGTTGTGGAGATCTCTGGGTACATGGATATGGGCGGGTGCACTTGCACCCTGCTTTTTTGGGGGGTGGGGGATGTTGGCCTTTTATAGTGCAAAAAAAAAAAAAAAAAAAACGCCGATTTTTTCAGTAAAAAATATTTTTTTGCTCATTTTTTTAAAGTGAAAAAAAATTTTTGATCAGTTCAAAAAAAAAAAAAAAAAAAAAAATTTTTTTTTTCGCTAATTTTTTCAGAAATTTTTTTTTGTTCGAGTTGTTTTCCAAGTTGTCAAAAGAAATATTTTAAATTTTTCTGTTTGATTCGCATTTATTAATAAATAACCTACATTCATTTTTTGTGTCATTAAAGATGGAAATTTTAAAAGAAATTTCCACCTTTAAACCACCACCAATTTTTTTTTCGAAATTATTTCGCTTATTCGTATTGTAAATTGAGTAATTTGTATGTTTCAATTTTTTGTACTTTAAATTAAAAAAAATATTTATCCCTTTGTATTTTACTTAATGTATAATGCCAATAATTACTCATCATTATTATCATGAGATTAATCCTTAAAGGTTCAAAAATCTTCTCAATTGATAAATTGATTTCTGTGAATTTAGTTTCAGCTTAAAAATATTTTTTATATAGGTTATAATGCAGGAATATTCATTAAAAAGTTCGATGTTTCAGAACATGGATGTGTCAAAGCATCGATGTCTCTGGGTCATTGTATCGATATCATTGATGTTTCAGTTTTGAACTTTAATGTTTTGAAACATCGATGCTTTCTCCTCGATGTCGCACCATTAATACAAGCCCGAGGCGTGATCATGACGTATATAAAATCGAATGATAAATAAAACGATTGTAATAATATACCAATAAATACTCAATTACAAAGTATACAACTATTCTATAACATCGCAATGAACAATGAATGATTTAAGAGAAATATTTGTTTTTTTTTTGCGTGTAATTAACTTTTTTTTTTTCAAATGTATAAAATGCTCTTATTTATAATACACTGTACAGTAATAGTTCCCTCGCATTGGGAATGGAACACAATAAACTGCTTTATTGCTTTTATATTACTTCTTTTTTATGATAGGGGGGGGGGGCTTTGAGTAAATTAAGCTGCGTTATAGCTGTGAAAAAAATACATAAATTATTTTCCAAACTATATTTCCTGATGAGATGCGAATTCAATTTTTTTTTTTTGCAAAATTCAACCAAATATATTGGGGGTGAGGGCACCCCCGTAAACCCGCCTATGCAGATTGCCTGAGGTCACCGAAGGTCCCGTTCGGTTTAGTCCACACTTTAGAGCTGCTTTTTGAATTCGACCACCACAGTCCATCTATCCCTCCCCGTCCCAGACGATCCATATCCGTCAGAGGAAAAGAGCGATCTTCATCCTAAGAATAACCGCTCCGCGGAACCATATTTCAAACGGATTTTCTCCCGTTTATTTATTTATCCCGATCCGGGCAGCGTTCGTTTTGAATGACACGTGATCGGTTTCTCCCTGGAGGACCCCCTCGCCATGCCTCAAAACGGGGCAGAGGGAAGGGATCGTTTCTCTTCCGCGCGCGAGCCCATTTTTTAGCCTCCGATTCAGAAATATACCACTTAGGAATAAATTCATCGGTACCTTGATTCAACGTTCACTGGTTGGTTCATAGGCGGCTGGTGCACAGAAAAATTGGGGAGTCAAGAAATAGGGGGGGGGGCAGCACCTCTATAAGCTGTTTTTTATAGCAAATTTTTGTTCTATGATTGGATTTAAACTTTACTGATTAAATGACCTGTAAAAAATGTCTTAAGAAGTGATTCGAAAATTATGACGGAAGGCCGCTATAGACTCCCCATTCCGATTCAAAGCTCCATTTTTGTAAAATAGCAAGAAAAAAAGTATATTTTGAGGAATCTTCAGCTTTTATTTTTGTGAAATAAATCAATCCATTGAGTAAAAAAAAAAAATGCTGTTTATTTATTATAAATATTTCTTTTCAACCCTAAAAAGTGAGGGGGCAAGGTCCCTTTCCTTTTGGAAGTGAGAGGGCAGTCGCCTTCCTGCCCCCCTTATGCGAGCCGCCTACGGGTTGGTTGGCCTTGATTTGGTTTAGCCTTAATGTAATATCCCAGATGATTAGTATGACGCTTAAAATCATATCACTGTTAAAAATATTAATGTACTATTTTTATCTTATTAGTACCCCACTTTTCCGTCTCACTTATGCTTGACCTAGCTATATTTGTCTCTTTATAAGACCTTTTGGTCACTTCTGTGCGCGGCTGACAAGAACCCCTCCCTCACACACCGCAAAACCACCCCCACGCAGTGTCAGCCGTGAAATTTGTGTCACACCAGCATGCCCCACACACAAAACAGAATGATTGTATGACCACTGGTCACTTTGGAATGGCTGACCCCTCGTGTTCCCACACGTGCGCCCACCGAGGGCACTGATGCGTGGTTGGTGTTTGGGAGGGGGCAGTGGGGGGCATCCGTGTGAAAGCTGGGGTTGTCGTCTGGAAGTGTCATACAACTTTCTGATTTGAATGGTTTAATCATCCTGGGTAGAAGTCTTTTGAGGTGATTTCATCGTCACTTTCTTTTTAGTCATCGTCTCTAGAGACCACTGAGTGGGATTGGCAAATAGGTTTCGTTAAAGGCACAGTGTAAATGTAAGTTTAAATGCCCTTTTTTCCCGGGTACAGTAGAACTTCGATTACCTGAGACTCTTTTAGCCCGTATTTTGTTAAAGGGACAGTATACAAGTAAGTTTAAATGCCTTCATTTATTTTTGTATGGAGTCACCTCAATTACGTGAGACTCTTTTAACCAAGTTCTCATTAAAGAACGGTCTTCTGGGCAAGAACTGTAATTTTGATGATGGTAAAAATGACCAATGATTAAGCATGACGGTAGATTAATGAAATTATGTACACCAATGAAAAGTTTGACGAGGTTTGTTCCTGTCGCAATCAGCATACGTTTAAGATAACGCATAATATTTAACGAAGTTAATAAATATTTATTAGTAGTAGTAATAAAAACAACCTATCTATCAATTTCTCAAAACCAAAATTTCGCTTGAAAAAAAATTCTTTTCAAAGAGAGAATGGCTTAATCAATGAAAACAAAGATAGTTAAAATTTTGAACTGTAAATTTTTTAGTTACAAATTTCATGACATGAAATTCATGATTTTTTCATAAAGGTCTCAGAAACAATTTACTATTTTCAAACTAAAAGGAGCATTTTTTTAGAGGAAGTAAATTGGAAAATGAACAAATAAATAAATAAATAAAAGTAGGAGTTAGTTTTGGTTTAATCGGATGGTCGGTCAATTTTCACTAAATTGGTAAGCAAGAGCCCTGATAGGGTCCATAAAAAGCTTCAAAACGCAGCGCAGAAGGAAGCAAACACCTCAACAAATCAAACCATTCCGAACAACTACCACTCCCGCTTACCACGAAACCCCTAACACGAAATAAAACCCGAAAACGATTACGATTTACGATTATCGGGCTTAATTTCGATTCCTTGCATCGAACCGGCCCCTTTCCTTTTTCGCCACACTCATTAAACGCCGCGAAAATTGGATTGAAAGTCAGAAAGGAAAACGAAAGGAAAAAAAGGGGCGCAATTAGCTCATTAAAAGCGCGGACCTCCGCGAAAAGACATCAAAAGTCAATCGATGGGGCGCATTGTTTCTTGCGCCCTCCCCGAAAATCCTGATTATGTGGCCTCGTTAAAATTGCACGCGCTTAATTAACTTACGCCTGATAATCACGGGGACCGCCCCACAGCGCAGCCGTCGATTTTCGCAGATTTTTTTCTTTTTTCCTTTTTTAAGTTTGCTCGGAATGGCAACAGCACCGTGCTTTGTTCATCTCACTAAAGGTGGCCATTTTGTCTTAAGGACAAATGGCGGTATTTTTTTTTTTGCGACGAAAGCAATTCTTTATTATTCATAATATTATTCTTTAATTTTTGAAACATGTATGCATGTAGGATAAGCTAACCAGTAAATATTTAACACTTAAAGACATTTAAATTTTATTCGCCGAAATTAACTCTATCACTGAAACCTGCAGCATTTGGTGTTTGATATACTGGTGTTGAAATCATTTCTATTGATATGCGTAATTTAATCAACACTAACATTTCCATTGTTCAGTTACTTTATTTGTTTTCTCATAATTAAAGACCACTTCATCATATAGTAAGAGGAGAGAGAGAAAGAGAAAGGAGTTTGGATGCTATAGCAAAACATTTTCATTCATGAATTTTGTTCAACTGATATAATAATTAAAAGTACATGCTTTAAATCGTTGTGACTATTTACGTATGATCAAAACTATTTTTTGGAAGTTCCTTTTGATGACCTAAAATACGTAAAACGTAACAGGTCATTTGGAGCAGTTATCGGTTACAAGTAATCGCTATAATGTCGTAATACAACAAATTGAGACCTAGAGGGATATTTTCGGTTCATTTTTGCTTCTCTCAAAGAATAAATCGCAGTAAACGATTAAATTAGTGTTAAATGCTTGTTCGAAATAATGTAATTAAATTTAAAAATAATTTTCTTATGTGACTATACCCGGTATAACGAGAGCCCTGGTGGCTCAAAGTAAAATTAATTTCCCTCTTTCCGCACTTTTCCCCTGATGGTTGTCATAGTTACGGCGTTATGGACTTTCTTCCCACTTAGCTTTTGCAACAATGGTTAAATGCAAACGGTTAAAAGTGCTTCGTGCGTAAACTTTTTTTCTGTTGAAAATCAACGTTCATAAAGCACAGCATTTTCTTTGAAATTTTTGCTGTAATAATGTATGACTAGAGTTGTTGGAAAACGTTGCGAAATAATTGAGACATGAAGATATTAATAAAAGCGTTTGCCTAAGTCGATAAATATAAAATAAATGAAATGCTTCGACAGCAGTGCATAAAAAAAAGAGTGGGGTTCTTTTCTTTCGCACGTTTTCCATAGAGACAACGCAAAATTTCTAAACTTGATACTCCTATTTTAAAATAACCGAGTATAATGAAATAAGTCTTCATTGAAACCGGAGAAAAATGTAACTAACCAGAAAAAATAACTTAGAACTTACATAGGAAAATAAAACATTCTGCTTTTTCTTATCTGCACAACATTATAAGTGGGTCTCGAAGCTCAGTAAATGTAAAGATAAATAAGATCCAAGTTGGTTCAAAAGTTCGTTATAACCGATTAGCCAGTATCCAGTATTAGTTGAAACGAGATGTTCTTACTGTCAAAGCACGATTCAGTTGCAAAGCTGAGTTTCACTCTATTAAGAAAAAGAAAAGGTCAAAAGCAGAGACAGTAAAGAACTAACCTATGACCACTCCGTACCTGAACTGACTCTTTGTTTGAAGACACCCCACACACAAAGGAACATTGTCTACCGTTCCAAAACTGACCCTTTTCCCACGCTTGTAAGTTCCATTATTTCTGAATGATAGACAACACAGGAAGTCCACGGAAGGAGGAATATCATGCAAAAGTAATGGAAGGGGGCTCGATAATCCGGCAAAAATTCGATTTCCGTTCTGCTCCAGAAGACCACAGAAAGGGATGTGACAGTGTCAGGGAGATATGCAAAGGGAAGTGCCCCTTTCACTTGACTTCTGCGTAGGGTTAAAGAGATATTCTGGGAAATCCGAGAAGACACCTGCAATGAGGGGTGGGCAGGACATTCCGAAAGCATTCTGTTGTTCGCGACAATCTCAGTCGGATCGTTCTTCGGATGCGGGAGGAGAGAAATTGACTTGAAGAAATGTCGTAATCGGAATAATCGAAATCGACTGCTCGATGCTGCTGTTTAAAGAGAGAGATATTCTATTTTTTAGTTTTATAATTAAGTGAAATGGTAGGCGAAAAAACTAATATGTCTCTTTCAGGGCACAAACTAGAGAAATATATCCAACTTTTGATTTTTCTAATTTCCTAAAATGTTTTGTGAAACTTTTGTGGAATGGGCCCGCAAAAAGATTTTTGAGTAGATTTTTCGAGCCACATTGGTGGCCTACGGAAAGAGTCTTCTCCTCGTAAGCAAGAGGTTGCGTGTTCGAGTCCTGCATTGCCCATGGATTTATTCAAACCTCTCTGTGCCGTAAATCTGTCCTGCGTTTGACAGAAGGTAAGGCGTATAGTACGCAGTCCTCATGTATGTCGAAGCTGATGGCTTCAGTGTAAAACAAAATCGAAAATATCGAGAAAATCTCGTATTCCCATGTTTTAGTGCGAAGTGCGAACCTTGTGTCTATTTCTCTCTCTATGCATGTGTTCATGAGATTATATTTTTGAAGACGCTAGCTATGAATTTAGAGCTCAAACAATTTCGGTGCGTTGGACCCGTGCCCAATGTGACCATTCTTTATTTTAGTCTTGACCAGGGACTAAAATAAAGAATTAGGTTTAGAATAGAGGATAGAGCTGAGGGATTGTCCCTTAGTAGTTTTAAGCTCCAAATGTGCAACTGTAGAGGATTTTCGTCAGTGTTGATATAAATTGGGCCATGGGGCATTCTCCCAGAATTTTTTTGAAATTGAAAAAACGCATTTGTAGACCATCGTTGCGAACTTTTGAAGACAGGATGAGGTTTAAGGATTTACCCTTAAAATTAAAGTTACAAACATGCATTTATTCCTCTTTTGTTGCCTTTAAGAAAAGGATTACCTTCAGAGACTGCTTCTCTTCCCCACCTCGGCTTCATCCGGATTTTTTTTTATTTATTTTAGTAAAATGATGCGGGAAAACATCATTAATTTTTCTTTTTCATAAACATCTGACAGTTTATTTTTCTGCAATAAAATTTCCTGTTTCCATTCTTATATTTTTATTTTTGGAAATGCAATAAATGTCTTGATAAAGTTTGTTTAACTTTCATTACAACTCTTTGAAACACCGTTCTCTATTTTACCTTTTCTTCAATTTGAGACATATACATATTTTCACCTCCCACGCAATTTTCTCCACTTGTTCTGTGAATTTCGATGGGATATTTTCATTTAAAAATTGGATATGTAAATATGTCGGGAGACCCTATCGTGCTATCATATTTACTTATCCATTTATTGTTATTATTTTTTTTAAATATGGCTTGTAATAGGTTTGTACAATGTACTGAAGGCATCTTTATTTCGCTAAAATTTTTTTGAAACGCACGTTGTAGCTGCTATTTGTTAAGTTTTTTCATCGGCCATTCGAAGCGAAAATTAATCGACCATCGGCTATCAACCGTCTTTGAACAATCGACATCGACCCATCGACTAAAAATCGTATCGGTCGTTTTTTAGTTTGAACCTTTAAGATGAATAAGAAAAAAAAAATCATAGCCCTCGGGGGGGGGGGGTTAAAAAGCCTGACCCCCCCCCCCCGCTGCGCTCCTGTCTAGGGCCATACCAGATTAAACACTACAATTGCTTGGCAGACATGGTTTTAGAGGGCCCGTAAAACTTTCTATAAACTTGTAAGGAAAAGTGACTTTTATTGGATACTAGCTTTATGCCCGGCGTTGCCCGGGTGCGTATTAATATAAAACTTTAGCTTCTCAAAAAATTCTAATAAAAATTTAACGCAAAACTTGTTCATAAACAACGTTTTTAGTTTCACCTTCAGGCGCAAGAATAAATAAATTTAGGCTTGATGTAGTAGTTCTCTCTTGTTGTTCTTTTAAACGAAACTGACGCTGACTCACTGTCTCCGATTGTCTTGATCTAGTTGCTCTATCTCTCAGATCTCTTAGACGATACTCACGCTGCTCATTGCTTTCTAATGATCTAGCCGTCATATCTCTAATGTGCACTGTCGCTAGTCTTCGATTTCTCTCCTCAGGACTCTCATTTTCACGTTTTTCAGCCGTTTTTTTGCCTTAGGATGAACTTGTCCTATTGCTTTCCGTTTCTTCAGAGGCATTTTTGCAGAGTGGTAGCTAAATATACTTACAATTCAAAAATTTATGTTTTTCTTAATCGTTGTTTCCGAGCCTCGAGGTAGAAAGGTTGATAAATCAGAAATAAATTACTTTCTCGCTTTAAAGGTTTATCTCTATCAGTCGAAAAGAAAAAAAAAGCAGTTTAATTGTTTTTGACTTATTTCATGCTAAAATGAAATAGGTAAGCCTTGAAATGAAAATTCATTGTTTTAATTTTAATCTTTGTTGGAAAAATGCTAATATTTAAATACCATAAATTTTATCAATTTATAACCTAAAGGCTCTTGTCGATTAAAAAAATAGGCCTAATAATAGGCTAGATTCCTATATAAAAGGGTCATTTTTTGACAAAAAACTTGAATTTAAGCTTTTTAGATTTTTTAAAATTTCAAGACCCCGCCTATGAGAATTCTAGGGCATCAAGGAACCTCTGTGTCAAGTTTGATGAAAATCTGACGCAAACTGTGGATTTGTATAGAGAACAAGTATACATACACTCATTTTTATATATATATAGATATAATAAATTGAAATGCTAAATTTCAGAAAGTTTGAAATTGGAGTTGTAAAGTAAGATTTGGCTTTTTTTTTCTGTTTTGGTGCGAGAATCAATTCGAGAAAAAATCATTTTTCTATTCTTCTTGGACAGTTTTAAAATTGGAATGAAAGTACTGAAATTTTGACTGCTTACTGAAAAAGTGACTGCTTTTGACTAAAAAATTCTTCTTAAAAACTAATTTTCAATTTTCTTTTAGCTCCGGATAATCATTTATTAGTTATTAAAATATAACTAAATGGTTAAACAAAAGCAACAACAGCGCCATCTTTTGCGCACTAGGGGAAATAATTTTACTATCTCTAGTAACAGTCAATATAAATTGAGTAAAAAAAGAACATTAGCGCCATCTTTTGCTAACTAAAAAAGCTATAACCGTCCTAATTTTTAGCCTGAATTTTAATAAAATTGTTAAAACGAGTGCAAGGGGAAAAAAAAAAGAAAAAGAAAGAAAAAACTTGAAATTGTGTCTGGTAGGTGCACCTAGTTAACGTTTTTTCTCAGAATCATTGATCAATGAATTATTTTTTGTTCTGTATAATGTATAATTTGGAGATGAAAGAAAAAGGTTAAACTAAAAAGTTACATTTCTTTGATAGGGAAATAAACCCGCTTCTAACTACAAAACAAAATTTGCAATACTAATACTGTGTGTGTGAGGGAGGTAGGGGTGGGGTACTTTCTATGGGTGGCATATTAGAAACAATAATTTGAAATCAAATTATCTTCCCGCATTTAAGCAAATATGGGGAATAAGTAATGCATATTTAAAGAATTAAAAATTTGTTATTGGTGTCTGAAAAAATTGAAAGTAAATAAACAAAACAATAATAAGAAATAAAATTAATGAAATGCATAAAAGGAATGACAATATCTTAAAATGTTTGAAGTATCAAATTCAAAGGGAAACAAAAAGTGCTCAGAATAGTTGTCAATTTTAACTTTATTTGTATTTGAAAGAACTGCAACCCTTTTCAAATGAACAGTAACTTAAAAGACTAAGGCTGATGGCCCATTTTATTCTTCTCACTTCGAGTTTAAAGTTTTTTCTGGTCTCGTGATTGGGGATTCGTACAAGATTATTCATTACTAGCAGTAACCGCACGGCCTGCGCTAGTGCAGTAAATCGAAAAAAAAAAAAGAAAAAAAAATAAAATGGAGAAAGAGTAATGTTTTTCTTTCAAAATATTTAAGCGTAATCCCGAAAACTGCTAAGATCGAGTTGAGCCTTGGCTAAGTTCATTTCGTATTGAAATGTCGAAGTCAATTTTCCCACTTCTGAACAAAATGGCAACGGCAATTAAAACTTGATTTTCAAACTTAAAGCGGACATAAGTCATTTCCACGTAATTTTTCAACATTCTCTTTATCGCACCATAGGTAGAAAATGTCCTATTATATGATTTTTTGTAATCGTTCCAATGAGACCAAGATCACGACGGAACGATAATTATTTCTCTTGATCGAGACATTTTTGGGTCAAAAATTTGGATTTCGAATAAAAAAGAACTATTAATCGAATTTTTTCCAACCTGGTCTAAGAACCTTCCCTGAGCTAACCTGCACCTGCTGTAAAAATGGGAACAAATCGGTCGGGTAGCTTCTGTGTTTACCTAGGATACACATATTTTGGAGTTTTATGTTTTATATATATAAGGATTGGATGATATTCAGAAAAAATGAAAGAAAGAAAGATTCACCTATTTTTACACCAGCGTAAGAAAAATATACAGAACAATAACCTCAAATTGAAAACATTGAGGGCATAAAATAAATTTTTCTTATACTTTTCAAGTTTCTTAAACAAATAAATAAATCAATAAACAAATAAATAAACAAAAATAAATAAAGAAGTAAATAGATAAATAAACAAAAGTAAATAAATACAACGTTTCTGAAAAAATCAAGCATTTGCAATTAAAGATTGCATCCAGACGAATGTTGCTTCTATCCAAAATATATTAATCCTCCTAATTTTAGTTCATCTTTTAAGATTTTTTTTATCCGTGTTAAATATCACACAGAAAAACTCTACAAATCGCAAAATTACAAAAAATCACCATAATGCTCGTAATCATTTAAAGATAAATTATCTACGCAGTAACAAATGCGCGCATTTGTAACTTTAGTTAAGAATACCGTTGCAATAAGTAAATAAACAAACAATCAAATAAAATAAATAAAACAAAATAAATAAATAAAAAGTCTACCTGTTTTAAAGCACACATAGGGGAATTGAAAGTGTTCCACATACATTTTTCGAACGAGAATTCGAAGATCTTCGAAGTTTTGATATGATTTAACAAATACTAACTATTAATCATGGTATCTTATCATTTAATGTTGAGCTAAAAACTGGCAATTACGAAGAGTATCCAATCCAAAAGAAATTAGCCCCCTCCCCATATAAAAGAAAAGGTACAAAATAATTTTTAAAATAACCGAAAAAGAAGCGAAATATAATTATTGTCAGCACTTTAGTAAAAAAATAAAATCAATAATATACGAAATATTTTATTATCTTCAAAATTTAACTGAATGACTAAGCACATAAAAAAGAGTACTCGGAAACTAATAAAAAAGACAATAGGTTGAGAAATAGCAATTTTAATTGCTAAAGTAAACAATAATATCAATAAAAATTAAAATTAAATGAAAAAAAGATATGGTAAGAGGGCAAAATCTTGAATTTTTATTACGTTTTCAATTCTTTTTTTTTTTTTTACTTCAAATTTGCTGCATTTTCGTGTATGGAATGGAGTCGACTTTAAATAATTGCTACAGACCATGAAGGTCGATTAAGTTTATGGCTTCCTTTTACGAGAGCAAATTCAATACATAAAGATTCAAGAAAGAGAGAGAGAATTCAAAACAGAAACACAATTTGGTTTGTAAATTTTGTGCATACGATAGTACTCAATTTAAAAACTAAAACGATGCTTTTAAAACGGTTTCAAGTTCTGATCTTAGCGATTTCGCCAGTGATGAATAAACAACAGCAGTTTGCACTTACTGTTCGTCCTTCAAAAACCGCGCCTAGCACACGCGAACAGTTCCACTTAAAAAAAGGACAGATGGGTTGTGGGCAAGGCCGTATTTAAGGGGTGGGTTTTTAGGGTTCAACCCCCCTCCGAAATTTTTCAAAACGATTACAAAAATGATTTTAAAAAATTTTCACTGAAAAAAATATTATTGCTAGATCATTTTAATTTTCTTATTTACTTTGAAACTGCATTTGAAAAATGAAATTACCATTATTGAATAATTGTGCAAAGGAAGTGTTTTTTCTGCAGTATGAATTTTTTTATAGTTATTTTCAAACATAATTTCTTAGCAATACACCTTTCACTTTGAATTTTAAATACCACTAAAAAAAAACACCAAAATTCTTCAAATTTGTAAGTACCAAATTCTATATTTAATACATCTTATAAGTATCGTAAAGTAAAAATTTCAAAAGTACTCCTTCGAATGCGCGTATATGAGTAAACTCATCTATCCATTTTTCTTCCTTCTTCATTGAAGAGATGAGTTTTTTTTTTACATTTTTCATGTTAATACCCTTTTAGCATCCATTGTAACAAAAACCAACAGAATATAGAACATGAAATCAAATTTTTTTGAATTTATAGATTTCATGAGAAATAGGTTTGGGAAAACCCTCCCCGAAACTAAGGTCTGTTTACGGCCCTGGATGTGGGTGATAACGTTCCGAAGTTTTCCATTTAAAACTTGCACTTGCTATATCTTTTGACTTATCCAACTAAACTATGTATTTGAAATTAGCATCGCCCCACGTTGTTTGATAAGGCTCAAAATGTTTTTTATTATTCTTCCCCTTATGGTTACCTTGCCTAACCTCCTATTTTGGTAAGATCAGAGAAAACCTGACGCATGCGTAAACGGGCGGAAGGTTTTACCTAAGAAGATCAGACAATAAATTTAAGACTTCATTTTACGAGAGCTAATTCAATACAGAAAGATTCAAGAAAGAAAGAGAGAGAGAGAGAATTCACAAAACACAATTTGGCTTGTAAATTGTGTGCACACGATAGTACACAATTTAAAACCCAAAACGATGCTTTTAGAACGGTTTCAAGTTCTTAGCAATTTCAACAGTGACGAATAAATAACAGCAGCTTGGATTTTAACATTCTTGAAATTCAAACGCGACAGCTTATACACCATCCAAACAAACGGCCCTTTTTTTCGAGCGGTTAGTTCCACTGCAACAGAATCATTCCAGCAAGGCGGAAGCCAGAGATACATTTCCACCAGCACCCCATTCAATCGTTTTCAACAACCCCGATAGCTCCTGCTCCGCCCCCCATTTTTATATAAAAAAGAAAATCACAGAGAGCGTATAAATCACCCGTCGCGCAGTTTATGTAACGAGTACGCAACCGGAGTCTTGTCTGCAACATCCCTTTGTGCAAATTTGTCACCGCTCGTCACCCGATTCGTGACCCCAACAATGAGAGATCATATCCATCAGCGGCTCTTCAATGACACCAGACATGGTGGGAAGGGTTGCCATTTCATATCGGTTATCCCCTAAATTTAAAAAAATCAAAACTTTTGAGCCTTTTGTTTTGATTCATTACATGGTGCGCGCGGCGAAAAAATTCTTGCTTCCTTTTCTCTATTTTTTCATTTTACCTTAATCTTTTCCTAATTTTTTGCTCAACATTTAAGTATTGAATTCAGGGATTGAACGAGGATTGAATTCAGGGAACATGAAAGAATTTTTGGCTACTTCAAGGAGGATAGTATTCCAGAGAAAAATGATATTTTCAGACTTGCAAATTATATTTTCTATTTTTTGTCAAGGTTCCTTATGATTAGTGTCTCTGCAGTAACGGACGAAATAAAAAATAGCATTGAAGAGTGATTCCTCTAACGTGATTGGTTATTTATTATTGGCAATCAATGCCTGACGTACAGCTTGAAATCTTTGGTGATAACCGCTTGCTCTCGAATAATAGTACTAAATAAATGCTGGGGGTCGGTCAATCGATTTTTGAGGTGGTTAGTTGAATCTGGGTCGTGGTAGCCCGATTGGTAAGGCGTCGGACTCGTGACCGGAGGGACCCGGGTTCGATCCCCAGCCGATCAAAGATCCACCGTATTGATTAATGGTGGCTGGGGGACGTTAAAAATGTCGTGGTCACAAAGTCCTCCAAGTGTAACGATATCTCTGGAGGTGCTGGGTCAAGGGTTTGAACGCCCCTTGGTTCTGGTTCAAAAAGAACAGCGCTCTCTTCAGGGTCCTATCCCGGTTAAACCACGAGTTGTGGTAGGTATGGGGAACCCTGGAGTGTGTGACTTGAAGGTTAGTTGAAATCTGCCGCTTTAATGAATTAAATCATCAAAAACAGAACAATATCCAGCTTCATTGAAATAGTCGCTTTCTTGAATCAGCCGTTTTATTGAACAAAAACTGTTTAGAACAAACGTGATTTGTATGAGCGGCGGTCACTGTATTATCATGTTGGATTGAAGACGAACTTCGTTTGTATAATAGGGGAATGTGGGACGAATTGAAATAGTGAAGGGAACTTACCTGTTTCAAAATGAACAAATTGGAAATTTTTTCTGAAAATTATTATACAAAAGAGGGGGGATTTACAATAATGGGGGGGGGGGGGGAGATTGCAATAAAGAAGGGGTAATGTATTTTTTGATACAACTTGTGTTGAAATGTTATTTTTCATTTTTGGCAGTCATTTTGTACCTTCCCTTCAGACCTGGTGTCCGGTATACCGGACATCAGCTTTGAACAGCTGCTAATCATTTAATAATTGGTTAAATTACTGGATTGTTTTTGTAGTTTACTCTAGGCATTCTGCATATTATCATCTGTGAAAAAATTTCTCGTTTTGGGATTATCAGCATTCCAAAATATGGATTGGAAGATTGGATTTGACTCGTTTTTCCAACTATAGATTTTTGTCGCAAATTCGAACTTTTTTTCTGATTTTTTAAAAAATACATAATCTTTTAATTCTCATTCCAAATGCTGATATTATATTTTATTATTGTTTGGAGAATATTTTATGATCAAGTTTATGTTATGTTTCATAATTTTTTTTTGCTTAAATATTAATTTCAAAATATATGTCTGAAAAATTGGACACGTCATAACTCTTTTAATTTCTTACTTACAAACTTGAAATGTTGTTTGTAAGATGCTCTTAGCCATAGTACTTTGTCTACCAAATAAAAACATTTTTGGTTTACTATTTCGTAATTCCGACTGAAGGGCCTAAAAAAAGGAGAGAGGATTTTCGCCTCAAAAAGTCATGGGCAAAGTGAAAAATCAAATATTTGTAAGGTAATATTTTCTATTGATTATTAAAAGTATTTTTCACAAAATGAATGTGTAAATAAACTAATAAATAAAACAATAATGAAATAATGACCGTGTAAATAACTAAATAAATTAATGTATGAGAAAATATAAGACTAAAATAGCGAACAAATAAGAAAATAAATGAATAAATGAATGATTAAACAAGTGAACTAATAACTAAATTAATGCAAATGAATCAATAAATGGAAAAATACGCAAGTGATTTAATTAATGAATGAATAAGTAAACGAAATGAACTAAGTATTTTACTTTGCTCCATCTACTTTACCCCGTATGCCCTCGACAAAATTGCAATGAACGTTTAAAATCAAAACGTGCTTAATATGAGCTAAATCAGAACTGCCCTAGATGTCAGTAGTTCTCAATCAGTTCCTTGAAACAGAAAAACAAGAACTTTATCGTTTTAAATTCACAAAAAGAAAAAATAATCATAAACTACGAAACATTACATTATGTATATCAAATCAAATGTTAAAAAATACTTTTATTTCCTTTTTCATTTACACCTTTAGAGCAGAAATTCAGTACTTGACCAGAGTCAACTATGTTTTGGAACTTAGTTAAAATATTAATAGAGAGGTATAACTGCAAATAGAAAATATTTCAACATTTCACTTTACCTACATTCCCCTACTTGTAAAATACCTGAAAATATTACCAATGTGGCCACTCTCTGATGAATAGATGTTTTTTTTTTTTTTTGTGGCAAAGAATATAGACGCAAAGCATGTCTTTCTCTTTTTTAGTATTCAATTAAATAAATTTTGATATAAATACTGTTTAAGAAATGAAAATGGTATAAAAGTTAATGTGTGCGGGGGGGGGGGGGGGTAATATGAAAGTTGGAGATACAGATAGGTTGGAAACCCTTCTCTGGGGAACGATATTGCTTCCCCTAGAACGGCAAGCTCACCCATTTATGCCCAGCAAGCCTAACAAGAAGTTCTATCAAGAACTAAACGAGCCTACTTTCCCTTACAATGACACTGGCATTCTAGCATCTGATCAATATTATCTTGATTATCTGAGACTGAAAATTATGTCAAACAAACCCTTTTTAGCACTTAAAGCTGATTTCTAAATGCAAAATATACCAATCTCATCAGATGAAATAAACACGTAAAAAGTAAATAAACGAATAAATAAAGTTTTTTCGCACTTTTTAGAGAATGTAACTGTTATAGTAACATACTGTTATAGTTCTTCCGTAGAAAAATTCCTCAATCCTTTTCAATGAATAAATAATCAAATAAAAGTACAAAGAACATACACAGAAAGGGAAAAAAAACTCGTTCGTTAATAAAATGTCTCGAATTTCATTTTTAATCCGTTGCCAGTTGTTAAATATAAATAAGAATAAATGCTCTCGCGAATGAAAAATTTTTGTTACAAAAAAAATCGTCTGCTAAAAAAAATAATAAAAACAGAACAGATAAATAAATAAATACAAGATCTTCTGCACAGTCAGTCATTTTTTTTCTGAGCCTGCATTTCCGCCATGTTTACGCAGTCGGAGCAGGGCCGAATTTAGCTCTTTGCCGCCCCTAGGCAGACTTAAATCTGCCGCCCTCCTCCTAATATATATATATATATATATATATATATATATATATATATATATATATATATATATATATATATATATATATATATGTTTAGTATTATTATTACTAATTTTCCAGGCAATCTATAAGATGATTGTAATCTCTACGCAAGCTTTAAATCTGTAAGAGGCTTGGAGAATTATGTTACTATTTTTTGTTCCTTTCAAAAGCTTGGTGAATTAAAATACTTTTTGTTTTCAACAATTATTTTC